>PVIH01005061.1:55996-129862 GCA_004025045.1 Sigmodon hispidus
ACTACTCAGCAGTAAGAAAAAATGATATCCTAAAATTCACAGGCAAATGGATGGATTTGGAGAATATCCTCCTGAGCGAAGTCTCACAAACTCAGAGAGATAAGCAGGGGATGTACTCACTCACTAGTGGTCTCTAAACAAACAAACAAGAAAAAAAACCAAACATGCCCAAGCGGCAAACCACAACCACTGAACAGCTGGGGATCAGAAACACCCTGGACTGACCCTTCAAACCCCAGTTTCTTAACTTTTTATCCATGAGTTTAATTCTGTTCAGCCATGCAGCTCAGTACCTTTTCTTAGAGCAGCATTTCAGTTTCTTTCCTCTGCATCATCTCCTGGCATTTCTGTGGCTCTGAGGTATTCTCAGAGTTTTCTTAGTCTGGTCACCCCTTCCACACTTCCTGTCTGCCTTTGGTTAATCACTATCTTTATTAAACCATTAGGTGGGACAATTATTTACAATGGAATAGAATATAATCCTACTACATGATGACCAGCAATTTAGCATTTGTTTTACAAATAGTGAGTGCATACTGTATGTCACTATTGGTTTCTTGACTCTTCTTAATTCTAACATTTGTACCAGAGTCCAACTAACTTCTTACAATTTTTATCATTTTTCAATTTCTTTAAGGTTACTGAATATATTAAGGTTAGCTGTTTGATAACTTTAGTCTGTTTTGTATAATCGTAGAAGACATTGCTGAGATTGGTTCTTTATATTCCTCTGTTTGGGTTTGAATATCTTTGTGTTCTCTCTTAGCAGGTCTTTTAAAGACTTTTTTGGCATTCACATTAATTGACTTTTTAAATGATAAAACAATAATCAAACAAGAATATTCATAATAAACAATGTGATAAACATTATAAAAGTCACATGTACTTTAGTTATCTTTTCCTTTACTGGTTCCAATATCAAATTATCTAGAGTAAGATCACAGAAAGATCATACACTCTTTATTGCTTTAAACAAATTCCCCCTTTTAAATAATATCTTATTTACTCAACAATCTAGTTGTCAGTGATGATTCAGATGACTGTGAGGTGGGACAGCTACCTAGTGTGATAGCAGCCCAAGGAGGGGTCCAAAAAGAGAAAAAAAAAAACCAAAAACAAAAACAAAAGCATATAACCCACCAGGAGAAAAAGATCACTGTCTGAAAAACTTACTCAGATAAAAGTGAAAAAGAAACTCATGTGGCTGGCTCTGCTTAAGCCTGGAGGCTAACTCAGCACAGAAAGTCTAGCCAGCCAGTAATTACTCCTCTGGCCATGTGTTGCTCTGGCCAGCAAGCAGACTTTTTGAAAATTTGTGTCCCAAAGTTGAATGCCAAGTGTTGCACAAATTCTGGTTGCTATCAAATGAACTCAGAACCAGATATTGGGGAAAAGCTGGAATATCATAGAGAGAGAAACAGACCACAGTCACATCTCACCCAGCCAAACTACCTTCCAGCTTCCTTAGCCTCACTCCTCATGACTTCTATTGAATAAACATCTTTCTACCTCTGCCTTAAATAACTTCTTTGCCTAGTTGTTTCACATCTAGGTTAAGATTAAAGGTGTAAGCTACTACTATTTGGTAGTTAGGCTTTGAACTCACAGAAACAGAAAGATCTCTGTCTCTAGAGTTATGGGATTAAAGGCATAGGTCACCACTCCTGGTCTTTCCCTGTCAGTACTGGAATTAAAGGCCTGAGTTACCACTCTCTGCCCTTTCTGGGTTGACTATGGGTGGATATGTTCTCTGATTTTCCAGGCTGGTTTTATTAATTATATAACATATCACCACAAGGGTCTCCCTCACTCTTTTCTTCTTTTATTAAAAATTATATTTCATTTTTATTTATTTACTCCATATATCCTTTGCATGTATATCATGGCTTCTGGTTTTACATGTTTAAATGGGACTCCTGAGTGTGTGAGTAAGTGGGTCTCTGCATCTGTTTCTTTTTCTTGGGCTCTTTCTCTTCTGTTTGATTGGTCCTATACTGATTTGTTTATTTTATATTTTCATATTATATTGCATTATATTGTTATCCCTTAGTTACATGTTTGCATTCTGATGAGGGACATAAAGGATAGTCTGAATGGGAGGGGACATGGGAATGAATTGGGAGAAGTATGGAAGGAGTAAATGTTATCAGGATATATTATATGGTGGGGGAACTATTTTCTTTTTTATTTATTTATTTTGTATTTATCAAGAAAAACAGTTAAATGAATTTAAAATGCTGATAAGTTAATAACTATAAAGAAAATAAAAATCATAAGCATGACTTATTAAGGGTGATAATGCAAATAAGTTTGCTACACATAAAATTACTTTGTGTTCAGCTTTCCCTCTGAATTTTTTTTTCTATCCCTGTATATCCTTATTCAAGGTCCCTTCCCCCTCCCGCCACATCAGGTCATTTTTTTCTTTTCCATAACTCCCCATCCCCTCCCTGGGCAGGCAGGAGATAGTCCCGTGGTCCCACTGACCCAATAATGCTTAGTTCAGTCTCCACTCCTGGCAAATTCAGTTTTGTCCCCCCTCCCTCAAGAGAGAGTCAGGTGTTCCTATAGGTGGAGTGGGATCCGAAGGGTCAGTCCAGGGTGTTTCTGATCCCAAGCTGTTCAGTGGTTGTGGTTTGCAGCTTGGGCATGCTTGGCTTTTTCCTTGTTTGTTTGTTTGTTTAGAGACCACTAGTGAGTGAGTACATCCCCTGCTTATCTTTCTGAGTTTGTGATACCTCCTCGCTCAGGAGGATATTCTCCAAATCCATCCATTTGTCTGCAAATTTTAGGATATCATTTTTTTTTCTTACTGCTGAGTAGTATTCCATTGTGTAGATGTACCACAGTTTGTTAATCCATTCTTCAGTTGAGGGACCTCTAGGTTGTTTCCAGGTTCTTGCTATTACAAATAATGCTGCTATGAACATAGTTGAGCTAAAACTTTTGGAGTGTGAATGTGCCTCTTTAGGGTATACACCCAGAAGTGGTATTGCTGGGTCCTTGGGGAGATTGATTCTCAATTTTCTGAGAAACCGCCATATTGCATTCCAAAGTGGCTGAACAAGCTTACACTCCCACCAACAGGGGGGGACTATTTTCAACAAAAGAAAAAAGGTACACGAATAAGGCTTAGAAAAGTTATTATTTTTTTAAGAAGAAACCCAGATGAAAAGTATGATTAACTAAAGTTAATTTATGAATGATTTTAGAAGAAATAAAAAGAAAGAAAGCTGGAAAACTGCCCAGAACTTGTTACTTAAAACATTGCTGTGCCTCTTTTCAAATCTTTACATACATTTCTTTCAAGAATCAAATGTTTATTACTCCTTAAGTATTTCAATGAAATTTTTTTTTAGAGAAAAAAATAATGAAGTTCTGTTTCTCAGTTGGGACACGTATTTTCCACTTGGGCTATACATATACCCAGAACTCTTCAACTATTTGAAGGCATTTTCTTTTGAATGTAGTAAACATAATTTTCTTTGATGGAGTTTTTCAAATTCCACAGTTACCTCCTTTAAAACCCCCACTTAGGAACTAAAAACATTCTGAAATTGTTACATTTTTAGGTTTTCCTTAATTTATTGATATCTTGCTCATGGCCTGATGTGTATGTGCGTGTGTATGTTTTAACTATTAAACATAGTTTTTAAAACATGTGTTTTATTTTTAATCATGTGAATGTATGAGTTGATGTGTGAGTATGTGCATGGACCTGCAGAGGCATTGTCTCTTCCTGGAGAGGGAGCATCTGTAAGGTACTCTGCAAGAGCCATGGTGCTCCTAAAGGCTGAGCCATCTCTCCTGCTCCAAACATGACATTCAATGACAATATCTTTGAATACACTGCTAATCTGTTACCCTGTCTTCCTACATTACAAAGACCTTGCTTGTATCTTACTTCTAGTACCGTTTTCCAAAAGTAGAAGCTAGATTGTGTTATTACCAATACCTTGTCTCTTTGTAAGATCTCTCTGGAGAGCAGTGTGGTAGTGCATGCCTGTAATCCAAGCTCTTTGGAAGTTGAGACAGAAGGATCAGAAGCTGAAAGCATCTTTAGTTTTAGAACAAGTTATAGATCAGCCTGGAATATATAATACCCCGTCACAACAAAACAAAAGCAGACAAAACATTTGTTTTTCCCCTCCCTCCGCAGCCTCACCTTTCTAACTTATGCATAGATAGGGCCACTGCATCAGTACACTCCATCCAGATTTCTCTTGTCCCTGGGGACTCAGCATCCTTTTACTCCACACTCCTTCCAGTTCTCTTCACTGTATATATGGTTTAGTTTTGTGCTCTTGCGTATGTTCTCAGCTCCAGATCCCCTTTCTAATTTCACTGCTGTTCTTGGAAAGGCTTTTGTGTGGTTACATTAACTGATCTACCTGTTCCATGTGTGACTGTGTGGAACTGGGCAGCTCATTATAGCAGAACAAAGCACCTGGAGCATTCCAATAGCTCCTATTTGAATTAGTGGCTACAGATCTCAAGTAGAACTTAAGTAGACATTCCTGACACAACTATATATCCCTTTGAGTTGATTTTTTTAAATGAGCCTGTCCCTTACCTACATAAAAAATGAAACAGAACTGCAATATTGGCCTCTTGTGGGAGGAAGCCAGAGGCAAATTTAATGGAATACTTTAAATAATATTCTCTTTATTAATAATAATTTCTTTAAAAATCACAAAGGTTCCACAAATAATTTACAGCCAGTAAGAAGGACTCATATAACTTACTTGTCATAGCTTGTGATTTCAACTTCTATTATTGATTATTTCAACAGGGCTTCAAAATTAAAACAAATAGACATTAATTAAAAATGACTCCATGGTTTAAAAATATATGACTTGCCATTCCAACTATCTAAAATTAACATCTAGGCCATTACACGTGGGGAACAATTATGAATGTTGGAGTGTGGTGTGCACACAGAGGCAGCATGGATTTATTTTTAAATCAACTTAATTGTTGCCAATAAAACAAAGTGAGGGGTGAAGGCATTTATCTTCCACACGCAGTCATTTTGGTATTTGGTGCCACTCTTGATAAAACAAACAATTAAAGCTTCTTATCAATATGGAAGAAACTATCCCATCCCCCTAAAGCCAGCACAGCCACTCAGGAGGAGAAAGACTGATCGTATACCTTAGCTTATTCATTACATATACACACAAATATATATTTAAAGTCTGGGAAAACTTTATCCTTAAAAATTGAGAGAAAATAGAAAAATTTCAGAAACTAGAAGAAATGCAGCCATAAGAAAAGGAACACACTTAAAAATATTGAAAGGCCTATATTGAACAGATATGGGAAGAATAAACAGCTTTGAATTGTTCCTGACTTTAGTGGGATCACTTTGATTTTCTCTCCATTTAGTTTGATGTTGGCTGTCAGCTTGCTGTATATTGCCTTTATTATGTTTAGGTATATTCTTTGTATCCCTGATCTCTTGAAGGCCTTTATCATGAAAGAATGTTGGATTTTGTCAAAGGCTTTTCAGCATCTAATGAGATGATCATATGGTTCTTTTCTTTCAAGTTGTTTATATGATGGATGACGTTGGCCGTTTTTTCTATGTTCCATCCCTGCATCTCCTGGATGAAACCTACTTGATCATAGCAGAATTTTTAAATATTGAAAAGTATGTGTAGAACTGCCTTTGCCTTAGGATTTTGGTTTTCCTCTACTTCATTAGTGAATACCATTGTGGGAACTAAATACCTGGAAACTAGTAGATTAGTTTGCTTAATCTTGAGCAATTCCCCAAAGAATTGTATGAAAGAACTTAGAACATACTAATTATAAAATAGAATATGAAACTAAAAATTGGTGGAAAAAGACAAAAGAATGAGATAGATGAAGGAAAATAACAGGAGATTAAGGGGAGGAGAGGGGGAAAAGCCACAATAATGAAAACTTCAACATCATTATGCATCATCACAGGAGTTCATGTGAATACAAGATGTTAAGAAATTCACTAATCTTTATATGGAGCCTGTCTAATGCCCAGAAATGTGGGGGCCTTCCTGTGGGTCAACTTTCTGAGTGTTAGCTATAACCTGCATAAGTAATTGACTTTATTGTTATCAAACAAAGACAATAAAACAAGAGAATAACCACAACTGAAGAGGGTACCATATCTTTGTAATTGATAGTGAGGAATAGAACAGATATTTTTGGAAAGAACTTTGGCCATTGGCAATGAGAAGCTTCAGAATGATTGACCCACTAATGTCCAGTTAAATGTGCTCTCCTAGAAATATAATCTTGTATATCAGAAAGGTTCCATAATTGGAAAATGTTTTAAATTAATACAGCAAAATAGTAAGTCAAAGAGTTGTACAGACTTAAAAGAATTGAGATGCTTAAGGACACCATTCACTTAAGGAAACGTGTGCTGTGTGATAATTGAGAAAATGAGAAATATATAATTATAGAAAATGACAGGGGAGAAAGATGGCGGGCACCTTGTTCTAGATACTCAAATATGGTGAATTATATACCTCTCAGAATATCCAAATTTTCTGTAATTCACAATGAAAAATTAGTTCAATTAGTCATCTCGGCTCTGCTACTGTACTTCCTGAGGGAAGGATAGAGGATGGGGAGAAGAAACAGGACTTGGGAACAGAAAGGCTCTAAGTCTCTGCTCTGCTTTACATCTCTCACTGGGTAAATGTCAAGAATTTCAACATGAGTGACCAAACCACCATAAACAGAGCCTGTGCAGAGACTGAGCTACAGGAGCACATAAATGTAATGAACTATGCTTAAGGTCAATCACACATCTTAAACCCATGTGACTTTTGACTTTAAATCTTACCAGCACTCTTTCATTTTATCCTACACCTATGTAATATACTTCATAAATCACCTCCCACTTCACTTTTTAAAAGAATATTTAATAAAAATAAGAAAAATAACTACTCCAGGTTTTTAATTTAATTTTACAACTTTATTTTTCAAACTCAGAGTCATAGATTATATTCTTTGAACACTGAAGGTTTAAAAGTATCAAAATTACATGTATTAAGACATATAGAAATCTATCTTTCTTAATGCCCAATGTCAATATGTCTCTCTTTTACTAAAAATGTATTTTTATGTTTATTTTTATGTGTATGAGTGTTTGGCTGCATGTATGTCTGTGTGCCAATGCCCACAGACACCGGAGAGGAACCCAAATCACCTAAAACTGGAGTTACAGGCAGTTGTGAGCTGCCCTTGGGAACCATGCTTGAGTTGAGCAACTACCATTAAACTCTCTCTAAATCTTGAGCATCAATCTCTTTCCATGTAGAACCTGCCTTGCTTAATACATTTCATTTTGTTGCACATTGGCTTACCTCAAGCTTCTTTTCTGTAGCATAAAGCAAGCCTATGTTGTATAGCTGACAATGTTATGATAAATCTGCTACCAATGTTGTTCCCATACTTATTCTGGCCTCTTGTGGCTTTGACCAATGCAAAAGTAGCAAATCAGATGCAAAAAACGTTGAGAAAAAGTCAATGCATTTTTTGTCATAAATTGCTCACAATCCCCACAAGAATATCCTATGATAAATGCATACGGAGGATTTATTCCTATAAGTCAGGACCATTCGGAGCTTCTAACTTTCAGCCAACAGCACAGCTGCCCCAGATACATGTGCAAATTCATCAGTTAAGCCCGCTATGCACAAATGGCTACAGTGTAATCCACTAAATTCTGGAGTTGTTTCTTAATACAGCAAGAGCTGACTTATATAGGAGACAAATTAGATTTCAAAGCTTTATTAAGCAGCAAATCCATTTTTAAGGCAATAATCAGAAGAAATACATAAGGCATTTTATTATTAATTTTCTAATCTCTCTCCCTACATATTGTAATATAACCTGAGTTGCTGTCTCCTATATACTCTTTTTATAAAGTTAGTAATTAGACTAATTAAGTTATTACTAATTAAAATTAGTAATCAGGGCATATCAGTTTTACTTAATAACCTGGACTAAGCAATATCTATAGAGTCTCACAAATTTGCATGTCTGACCAACTTATAATGTTCCTGAAGAGACCAGAGGTACTTGGCCATGTCCCTCAAGCTGCTGTGTTCCTGGGTAGACTGTTCACTTTTCCTCTGAGGAGGAATGAGACTTTAGCAACCGAACCTCTGTTCATCCCACCTTTCTTTGATCCTGCAGTCAGTGACCCACCTTCACACTCCAGTGATTGGAAAGCTGAGTGTTGACCATCATACTTGAGCCTTCACACTGCCCTCGTCTACCTGTCTGCCTCCCTCAAGCCTCTCTGCTTTCCAGGCTTCTGCTCCAACGTCTGACTCACATCCTTTATCTTTCTTAGGCTTCTCTAGCCATGGTTAGCCACTCAGTCTTGTGCTTTTACCATTCATTCTCTAGTGACACACTTAAGGAATATTCATGGGATAGGCAATGTTTCATATACCTGCTATCAGATAATGAATAGTAAACATTTCTGAATCAAAAACTACATCAAAAGAACTCCTCTGATTTAAACAGAAATACATATATTAGCATGATATTGTGAAGCAATGGATCAGCAATGGCAAAATCAAAGCCTTTCTGATGTTACTTTGCCTTTTGTCTTTGTGCAGTGATTTCTTTCCTTTTCCATCCTCTGCTTGGTTGGAGGTGCTTTGAGAACTAATTACCATGTTGCCTTTTGCAGTGTGCAAAGCTGTCTGTGGGCTGAAATAGGGTCATTTCCAAATGGGGACAGTGCCAGGTCTGCATCACCATAGCAAAATTCATTACTGTCCAGTTGTGAGAGGGGTGAATGTAGCCAGCAAGCTCATCTAGGTGTTCAGGGGGAGGTACACAGGTATGTTTCATCGAGAGGGAAGCGACTGTGGCTTATGCTCCTGGATCTGTCACTTATAATCTTGCTTCAGTGTGGGGCTGAGTCTATGAGCCTTTGATTTTTTATTGTTTAGAATGAAAGGCTTTGCATGTACTTAGAGAGACTATCATCTGAGTTAGATAGCATTCCCCAAACACATCTTTCAAAGAAAGCCTAATAGGCATCCTGCATCTAAGGGTGATAAAAGCTCATGGTGACCTTTCCAAAATTCACATTCATAATTGAGCAACAGTAGTTCTTACGGCTTTAGCACACAGACAATTCCCAAGTGATATAGATTGCTCCTTTAGATCAATTAGCTCAAGGGATTGGATATTGGTGTGTGTTGATATAATCCTAAAGACAATTGATGTAGTTTGACTTTTTCCACAGAAAATTACTCACTTATGGACAGATGACTGCTCTCCTATGGTCTTTTGTGCTTTCTGTGTTCTCAGGGATTTGAGGAAATGTAGAAAAGGTTTCTCCCACTCAGAAGCAGACCTCCTAGTGTTAACATGATACCCAGTTCATAGACATTAACATAAACGCCAATCAGGCAGAATGCTCAGTATTTTCTGAAGGTGGCCGAGGAATCCATCCTGGGATGCTAGGGAGGGACAGTTTATTCTTTTCAGATTCTAAGAATTTTATTCCTTCCTATTCAGTATAAGAATGTGGATCTAAATTTCTGATGGTAAAATCACTGTGTAATCCCCATGCTCTGGATGCTTCCAGATTTTATTCCCTTAGAACATACTACAAAATCTTGAAAAATAGCTATGAAATTATACAAAACATTTAAACACCATATGTGGACATTTAGAGGATCAGATATACAAATCAAAATAACTAAAACAGCCACAAATGTAAAAATATAATAGAGTGCAGTGGTTTTCCAGGAAAGCCCCATGGGTATTTAGAAGTGACTTATACCAATCCTCTAGTCCCCAAAATTCTAGAAGCATTAAGAGCTGTATTTTTGTTGATTCTTGTGTGGTCCACATTGAAGATGCTAACTCCTAAAAGGTAAGTAATAGGAACCTGATCTTTTTAACAGTATTGGAAAATACTGTAAAAATATATCCAGATTTAAGCAAATGGAGGACTTGTAACTGACTAAAATTGTATCAGAAATGAAAGACAATAGTATCTGGAGAGATGTTTCAGTAGTTAAAAGCAATGGCTGCATTTCAGAGAGCAGCTCTTGGTCCAATCAGAACTTGTGGATTCTGTGTCTCAGGAAGTTTTTGAGGGCTCTGGGTGATGTGTGGGTTTGAGGGAGGCAGCCTGACTCATAAATAACAGGGTCCCAACCAATTAGAGTATTAGTGGGAATGCCTGTCTGCCAAAAATATACCATGGAAAAATGAAAGAATCTTTAACAAATTTTGCTAGCATAACTGGATAGTGGCAGTCACAAAGACACTGAGAGCAACAATTAGTAAATGGGATCCCCTGAAACTAAGAATCTTCTGTAAGGCAAAGAACAAGGTTGATAAGACTAAATGGCAGCCTACATAATGGGAAAAGATCTTCACAAACCCTACATCTGACAAAGGGCTGATCTCTAAAATATATAAAGAACTCAAGAAACTAGACGTCAAACTACTAATTAATCCAATTAAAAAATTGAATACAGATCTAAATACATAATTCTCAACAGAAGAATCTCTAAGTCGTCATAAACACTGATTACAGTCTATGCTAGAGGGGATATGGGGCAAGGAAAACACTCTTCCATTGCTGGTGAGAGTATAAACTTGTACAGCCACATTGGAAATCAGTATGGCAGTTTCTCAAAAAACAGGGAATCAATCTATTTTATGATTCAGCAATACCACTCATGGGTATATACTCAAAGGATACACATATATACCACAAGGACATTTGCTCAACTCTGTTCATAACAGCATTATTCATAATAGCCCAAACCTGGAAACAACCTAGATGCCCCTCAACCAAAGAATGAATAAAAAAAATGTGGTACATTTACTCAATGAAGTATTATGCAGCAATAGAAAATGACATACTGAAATTTGTAGGCAAATTAATGGAACTAGAAAAATGTCATTCTGAGTAAGGTAACCCAGACCCAGAAAGACAAACATGGTATGTACTAATTCATAAGTAGATACTAGATCTAAAACAAAGGGTATTCAGGCTATAATCCACAACGCCAGAGAAACTAGGCATAAAAGAGGATCCTAAAAGAGATTATCCATGGATTCTCCCTGGCCCCCCAGAAGGGGTAATATATAGGATTCCCTGAGTACTTTGGAAACATGGTGGAGGGTAAGGGGAGGTAGAAAGAGAACACGAGGAAACTAGATGGTAGAGATGGGGGAGGGACAGAGAGGGCAACAACAAAATAGATATCATGATTGAGGTGGTCATTTGGGGGTTAGGGAGAAACCTGTTGCTAGGGAAATCTATAAGTATGACCCCAGATAAGATTTCAAGTAATTGAACTGGCCTTTCTCTCTAATCAAATTGATGATCACCCTAATTTGTTATAATAGAAACTTCATCTAGCAACTGATGGAAGCAGATGCAGAGATTCTCAGCTAAGCACTGGGTGGAGCTCCCAGTCCAGTCAAAGAGAGTGGGGAGAGATTACATGAGCAAATGGGTCAAGCTCATGAGAGGAGACCCATAGAGACAGCTGACCTGAGCTGTTGATAGCTCATTGATGCTGCAATGTCAGCTGGGGAACTAAGTCTTTTAATGTGGGTGACAGTTGTATAGCTTGGGCAGTTTGTGGGGCCTCTGGCAGTGAGACCAGAATTTATTCCCAGAGCATAAATTGGCTATGGGGAGCACACTCTCTATAGAGGAATACCTTGCTCAGCCTTGATACAGAAGGAAGGAGCTTGGTCTTGTCTCAACTTGAAATGCTGGACTTTGTTGACTTCCCATGGGTGGCCTTTTCTTCCTTGAGGAGGGGGGGTGGGGGGATCGAGGAAGCTGGGGGTGAGTGAGAGAAGGGGGACTATGGTTAGTATGTAAAAAAAGCTGATAAATAAAAAATTGTAAAAGAAGCAATGGAGACAATGCATCAATAATAAT
The DNA here is from genome assembly GCA_004025045.1 of Sigmodon hispidus. Classification (NCBI taxonomy): domain Eukaryota; kingdom Metazoa; phylum Chordata; class Mammalia; order Rodentia; family Cricetidae; genus Sigmodon; species Sigmodon hispidus. The sequence goes on from PVIH01005061.1 coordinate 67,935, forward strand.
AATAATAATAATAATAATAATAATAATAAAGTGCTGGTTGCTCTTACAGAGGATCAGAGTTTGATTCTCAGCATCCACATGGTTTCACAACCATCTGTCACTCCAACTTCAGTGATTTTGTAGCTCTCTTTGGCCTCAAAATGCTCCTGCATGCATATGCTACACATGCATACATGCAGGCAAATTCTAATACCATAAAATAAAAATTAAAAATATAATTTTCCCGTTTTATATCTTTTCTTTTATAAAATGTCTCTCTTCCTTTCCTCCCTCTAGTCCTCCCTAAAATTCCTCCCAGTCCCTCAAGGTGACAGTTGTTTTTTCTATGCTTATATCTGTTACACATGTACACATGTGTGTATATGCATGTGTGTGGATGGCTGTGCTCCAGACTCTTTCCTTCTCCTGTATCTATGCTTGGATTTCCTGCTTGCTTCTATGTTGTTCTGCCATAAGCTGAAATAGTTTCTTCATTATCCAATAGTATTCACAGCATACACAAAGACATAACATATCACTTCCTCTTTTCTGTGTAATAAAAAAGGAAGGTTTCAATTTCAACATAGCAAGATTACATATAACAAAACAGGTATCAAGCAACAAATACAGTTACAATATCTAGTTTATTTGTATTTAGTAAAATTAAAGAGAATATTCTACCATCTACCTTATCCGTGTGAGCCCAAAGATTCACATCTAATTTACTTTTTATTATAACTAAGAAAAACTATATTTATTACTATCTAATCTTCAATTTTAATAAAGTCCACAAAAGGATATAATATTACCTGAGTAAACATGAAGTACATGCAATTTATAATTTCTAGAAATTGCAGAGACGCTATCTGTCTGCCTGGACAATTACCCAAAGTTCATTTGTAACATTGGGGCATCCATTTTTAGCCTACAGGCCTAGAATCTCTAATATACCTTTCAGTGAAGCAGGAAATTTGAAAGACTATTTTATTCATTTTGGCAAGGTTTGTCAGTTGCTTCTTCCTGTATCCTGCAGAATGTCAGGCAGTTATCTCTGAAACAGGAACCTGAAGAAACAACTTGGCTTTTTTTGCCTAAGTTCAGAGGTCACTTTCCTACGGGTCCTGCATGTCCAGTTTATACAACATACTGTCTGGCAGTTGAGGCAAGGATTCTTTCTTGCGTAGTGGCTATTTTTTGCCACAAAGAAAGGAAACTTTACATGTAGTGTTCTAGATACCCATCATCTTCTTGAAGTAGATTGGTGCTTCCAGGAACAGATATCCAAAAATTGTCCAAAAAAGTTTAAGTTCTTAAAATACTTTAAGTGCCATATATTGTAGGTCTTTGAAGTATTTTACGATTACATATCCAATTAAAATATATTTTTGTATATCTAAAATACCTAATATGACTATAAGTTTATCATAAATGATTAACTACTAATCTGTATTTCTTAATTATACATTAAAATTTTAAATGAATTACATAAACAATATATTAAAGAAGAGTAGAAATATACATATAACAAAGTTAACCTTAAATATGTATCAATAAATCAAAATCCATACAAATGTAAAGTATTTTGAAATTAATAGGTGTTTACGGATGAAAATAGACTCAATAATATATTTTTATCATTTCTATATCATATATCTCCTTTTTCCCAAGAAAGAGATTGACCATGACCATTAACTATTTATAATTAAAACAAGCATTTATAAATAATATTTTGGGAATTTGGGCATAGCTTTCCATAAACTACTTCCTGTTGATTGGGGGTGCTGGCAATTTCATAGGGGTCCTGAGGCTGAATTATCTTAGTTGGCAGCCTTCAATCTGATGTGACCTTCTCTTCTCATCAGAGATTTTTTTTTCAAGTGGTCTTCCTTGATCAAACAATATTATCCTGGAAGCAATTCACAGGTTCTTATCTTCTGTGGAAACAAAACCACAACTTCTTCCAAAATAACATATTCTTAGATCCAAATTTTAAAGTCAAGATACTTTTAAAGTATATATGTTCATTTAACTTAGCAGCCTTTATAATCAAATAAACATAATACAGACTCTGTATATTTTCCATCCTTATGTGATGCATTTATATGAAACTTTATTTCTTTTTTAAAGTACTTTGTCCTCTTTTCTGTTTTTCTGTCTCTCAAGCCTACACATATTTTAAAATACACTGTAAACTAAATTGTTTAGAGGTTTTTATTCTTGAATCTGTCTTTACTGTATATCTCCTATCTCTTTTCTGTTTCTATCCACATCTTTAATTGACCAACATGTGGCTAGGACTAAAGGATGGGCAGGCTATGGCAGCTGGCTCCACCCAGCTTCTTGGTGTGTGAGAACTTAACTTTGTGGCAGAGTTATTGGTAGGGACCACATTTACCATCCCAACTCTGAGGAATTTTAGGGTTCACACTGCCATCAAGTAGAGCACAGCTGTCCACGGCTCATGAACTCTGTAAGTATTTGGCAGCAGAGCCTCTTAAAAGGGCCACATAGTTTTTGCCACTAAAACTGAGTCAGGAATCATCTCTTAAAGGAGCAGCACTTCTGCTCACCACCAGCAAACAAAGCCCTCCCAGAAAATGCTGATACCAAGAAGCCATCTTTGACTCTCTTTGCTATTTTGCCTGTAAGAACAGTTGGCTGGGTGAGAATCGACTGTGGTCTGTTTCCCCTTTCTGATATTCCAGACTCTCCCCAATATCTGGCTCTGGGTTTTCATTAAATACCAACTAGAATTCATGCAATATATTTTCATTTGATTTACCTGAATTATTAGAAATATGAAAATATATTAATCTTATTTGTGAGAAACATATTACAGATGTAATGTTGTACTAGAACACACATTAAGGGGTTGCTATTATAAAAACACTAAAGTTAGCATAAAATTCAGATACATTTGTGAGCTTTAAAGATGATTTTAAAGAACCATAAAATCAAACTCTGGAAGTATATAATCTTCTAACATTATACAATAAAATAAATGTTTTAGGCTAGGAATGTAGCAAAATGGCAGAGCATTTGCCTATATGCACAAGACCTAGATTTCTTGCAAGGCAGGAAGAAAGGAAGGAAAGGAAAGAGGGAGGGAGAGAGGAAGGAGAAAAGAACAGAAGAGGAAGGGGAACAAAGGATTTACATTGTTTATGCTTTTAATTGAGGGTCCTTCATAAATAAAGATCTCATTTCACACACACTACTAATCAAAGTCATAATTTCACTGCTTAAGAGCATAGTCTTAAAATGCAAAATTAAAATTTATGGACAATAAATATGTTGGTAATATTCATAGGCTAAGTTCATTTCTACTATCAACAATCATTAATATTTGTTTAGTATTCTGAACTTGACCTAGCTCTCTTTTCTTCTCTAGGACAACCAAACAGAATATCTGTTGCAGACATGTTTAAACATGTGATAAAGTTGAAATGTGTAGAAATTAAGTAGCTGGTTGAAAATTTTTGACCAATAAAGTGGCAGTCAGGCACGACAATGCTCTTCTTAACTCTAGGCATTTCCTCTAAACATTTTATGCTTCTCCTATGATTTGATATTTCTAATTTAAAGTTGGAGAAAACATATTCTTCATGCACATTTTAAATTTTTAGTAAATTACTCATTAGAAATCATAATGTGTATGACCCAAATAAAATTCTGGGGTTTAAGAGTCACTTGGGCTATATAAAACATGCACATACACAGTATAGCTTATTGGATATGAGAGCAGTATAGGCAAGAATGATGTAAAAGAAAGAAAAAAAATTACTTTTGAAGATTAGCTCTCAGTTATTTTCATATCAATATTGTTGCCTAGAATATGAAGGAAATTTTCAGTAAGATGATATTGTCTTTATAATGAACTTGAATTTCCACACCTCTAAAACCATGAGTTCTAATGTAAACTGTTTTCCTTATAAAGTACCCACCATCGGGTAGGTTGTTAAAGAAACACAAACCATACCAATATCTAACCCAGTCCTTTCATCCCTTTCCTGATAGTTACCTAGGGCTGTCTCTCCCTATTCACCTCTTGTTCTCATTGTCAGTGAAGCCCTTCTCCATGTTTCATAGGAAATTGTCTGCTTTCCTCAGTCTCTCATGTTCAGACCCATCTTGTGTATGTCTAATGCTCTTCCTTCCACACCCTCCCATTCTTACAAACTTCTTGACAGGGACCTGTGCCCACTTTCTTTGTGGACCAACTCCTGCTGCTCATCTTTCACTGTAATCTTCCACTTTCTCTCCAATTCATTAACAAAATCCTTCAGTCCAGCCCAATAGGCTCTTTAAACCTGTCACGTATGACGTGGAGGCCCTCCTACTCACTCTGTCCCTTGATCAATGTCTACCTACTTTAATACACTGAACTTGTGCCATTAAAACCTAATAGATTAAACAAGGGGACATTATCAAAAACATTTGCATTAAGAGGAGATGGTAGATAGTTTCCCAACAAATACAGTTATTGCCTCTATAATTTGCTATGAAGTGTAGCAGGACATTTTTTTCTGCCAGGGAAGGCAGAATGGGAGATAAAATGAATCATATATTTCTTAATTAGTCAGTAAAAGGAAGCTTGCCATATTATAAATGTAGAGAAACTTTTTGATGTTAAATTAATGAATGACATCAATCTGTACATGAAGATTTTTTTCAACTACACAATAGACCACACTTTGTACAATAGCTAACACAAAGGCACAAAGCATATGTATTGGGCTGTCTACTATGGTTTTACCTAAGAAAGCTACATGTGTTCCAGTGAACACACATGCTTCTAAAACACATTTGGAGAAACATTTAGAAGCACAATGTAAGCATTCAGTAGGTTAGAGAGGCAGTTCAATTGTCAAGGTCAAGTGCTGCTCTTGAAGATCTGAGTTCAATTCCCAGAACCCACATCAGGTAGCTCACAATGGCTCATAGCTCCAGTTCTGGGTGACCCAACCCTATCTTCTCCCTCTGTGCACTCACAAGTATATTCCACATCCTCCACACACACACATATAATTTATAATAAAATCTTTTTAGGAAGCATCTCCATGGATAAATGTTCTTATCAACTCATATTTGCATTTGATAACAGGAGTGGATTGGTAGAATAAAATATGGAACAAGTGTACCCACTCCCCCCCCCACTAATATGTGTCAACCTAGAATAGCTGTTCTCAACCTTCCTCATGCTGTTTTCCTTTAATACAGTTCTTCATGTCACAACATGACCTCAACCATAGAAATACTTTCCTTGTTACTTCATAATTAGTTTTGCTACTGTCATGAATCACAATGTAAATGTCTGTGTTTTCTGATGGCCTTAGATGACCCTTGTGAAAGGGTTCTTCAATCACCAAAGGGGTCACAACTCAGGTTGAGGGCTATTGATCTAGAACTTCAGAAGGTGATCTTATATGGCAATTTAGAATATATATATATATATATATATAGTTAAGCTTTGAAATCACATCTATGTATTTATCAAAGGAGGGAAGAGATGCACATATCATGGCATGTGGGTGAGGATCAGGCTACAAGTTTGGGGAATCAGTTGTCTGCTTCCACCATGTGGGTCCACTCCAGTGGTCAGGTGGTGCAGCAAGTTCCCTTAATTAATTGAAGTATGTATATGTATGCATGTGCATTTACACACACATCCACACACACTACTAGGGACAGTATAAGAAATCACACAGAGACAACCCAAAATATATCAAGGATTTTAAACAGTCAATTGACTAGAAGCCAGAGGAGAGGCATGATATAATGTCTACTAACACGTCTAGAACAAATCAACCTGCTAAGGTCTGGATTTGAGCATCTACCCTGCAGAACCATATTTATGTCTATTGTTTAGAACTTTCCAGTCTGTGGTAGTTTATTATGGAATCCCTGAGAAACAAAAACAACCAGGAAACAGAAACTATAGGAGACTCATAAAAAGCAGGAGCTCCTCCTTTCTCTCAGGTCCCCAATGGGACATAATCCTTCCTGTGTTTCTGTTTCTTATTATCCTGATCACCCTTCATACACATTTCAGCAAACTTAGGGCAGCTTCTGACCATCTGTATTCCACTCTTCCACTATCTTTTGCATTATCTATTAGTCATTCTCTCTATTTTGATAGCAATATGAAGCCTATTTTGTGACTATATTCATCATCTGTAGTTTGTCTATTGGCAGATTCTAACCATTACAAATCAATAAATGCCATTTATGCTATTAAGACTATGCAAATGTTTCTCAAAGCAAGCTAATTAAAATGTTTGCATTTAGTTTTCTTCTCAAAGAATCCAATTTATGACCCTGGTACCACTCACAGCAGGAACTGATCAGGATCAAAGGCATTGTCTTGTCCTCTAATCATTAAAAAAATCATCTGCTTTCTTGGCTCTGTGTCTCAGCATCATATTCTCTTCCAGAAATTCAGACTGACCTTTCCTTAAGAATTACAAACACATGGCTTATTTACTGAAGCACAAAGAATCCCTGTCTTTCATCTATTCTCTCTACTGAAATCATCCACCCCCATCCCTTCTGGTTCTGCTTGATTCTATTTAGGTGAATGTCTTCTTTTGCCTATCAGTAAGCTCTAAAACTAGATTCACCTTCCTTGTAATAACCTGTATGTTTGTGTGTATGTGTGAATGCATATGTGTATGCATACATGTATGTGTATGTACATACACATGTATACATATTTATGTTTGTAGGTGTGTGTCCATCTATGTGCATGTATTTGTGTAAGTATGGGTGTATGTTGTGTGTGCATGCATGTATGTGTGTATTTTGTATGCATTCATTTATGTGTGTACATGAATGCATGTATGTGTATGTTTGTGTGTCCTTATGTATACAGATATGTTTTTGATCTGGGTATATATGTGTATGTATATGTGTGCATGTATGCACATGTGTACTTGTGTGAAATTTTTGTATATGTGCATATATATATGTGTGTGCATGTGTATATGTCTGTGTGCACTTCACTAATGCGTATGAATGTATTTCCATGAGAGAGTGTTTGCCTATCTGTGGGTTCTACACAATTTCTTAGGATGTGTGGAGAGAGATTAATTTTCTACATCCTTGTCTCTATGCAGCTGAAAACATTTTTGTTTCACTATATTTGCTTCTGTTGATGTAAAATTTACATTGTAAACATTTTTTTCTCGAGAATATTGAGAAAGTGTTTTGGTTTCCTAGCAACTAGTGATGATGATGAGAAGCTGATACCCAGAGGATTTTCAGTCCTTGTGACCACCTTTCTTAACTTTGACAATATTTTTTTTGCATCTTCTCATTCTCTGAACTGTGACAAGACTGTATCAATGGGTGACTTTTTCCTGCTTAATAGGCCTTCTCCAATCCAGCTATTCATGTCTCATTTCAGTCTAATAAATTTCCCAAACTTCATTTCCTCATTGTCTTTGTTCTTCTTTCTAGAAGTTCCATTAGTGGAAGGACGAGCCATTTGAAACAATTTTCCATCTTTCTTGTCATTTCCCCCGCGTTCACTCTTCCTCTTTGTGCTGTGGAGAGCTGTCTTTGCTTTGTGCAGAGTTTTGATGTTTGCTCTTTTCCAGATGAAGTGTTTAATTTGAGAGCCTTTTTTCTACAGTAGTGGTTTAGTTTTCAAAGCATTTTTTGAATTTGCATATGCAATATCCTTTCAAACAATCCAGGAAGGAGTGTTCACACAGGACACTATTATTCTCTGAATTTAACTTTGTTAATCAGAGGTCGTGTCTTTTTCTCATTTATCTTGGGCTTTGTTCATCAGCTTGGCCATTTATGCACACCGTGGATGCTCAGTTCTTTCTTGTAGGTACTCGCACAGCCAGGTAAGAAGTCTCATTTTATGGCATTTGCTTTTAAAAGTCTGTTTACTCTCTGTTCACCTTTAATAATCATCTACTCATCTTGCATAAAAGATTTCATGGAGCTTTGCTGTGTAATAACTGTGAAAGATTTTTTATATTTTTTTTTAAAAAAAATCTATGTACTCTGGGTATTAACCCTTGCACACTGTGGGCAGGAATATTAATTGATTCAGCTTTTATAAGAAATTAGTATATTTCTCAAAAAATAAAAACTAGTACTACTGTGAATAATGCTGCTATGAACATAGTTGGGATAATGCTTTTGGGGTGCAAATGTGCATCTTTAGGGTATATACCCAATAGTGGTATTGCTGGATCCTTGGGGAGATTGATTCCCAGGTTTCTGAGAAACCTCCATACTGCATTCCAGAGTGGCTGAACAAGCTTACACTCCCACCAACAATGGAGGAGTGTTCCCCTTGCTCTGCATCCTCTCCATAGGCTGTCATCTGTGTCACTTATCTTAGCCATTCTGAAAGGTGAAAGGTGGTATCTCAAAGTTGTTTTGATTTGCATTTCTCTGATGGCTAAAGATGTTGAGCACTTTTTCAAGTGCCTTTCAGCCATTTGTAATTCTGCTGAGGATTCCCTTTTTAATTCTGAACCCAATTTTTTAATTGGGTTATTTAGGGCTTTGGGCTCTAGTTTCTTGAGTTCTCTATATATTTTAGAGATCAGCCCTCAGTCACTTGTAGGATTGGTGAAAATCCTTTCCCATTTTGTAGGCTGTTGTTTTGTGTTACTGACTGTGTCTTTGGCTTTATAGAAGCTTCTCAGTTTTAGATGGTCCCATTTATTGATTGTTGTTCTTAGTGTCTGTGCTACTGGTGTTATATTTAGGAAGTGGTCACCTGTGCCAATTCATAGAAGTATATCTCGCATTTTCTTTTCTATTAAGTTCAGTGTGGCTGGGTTTATGTTGAGGTCTTTGATCCACTTGGATTTGAGATTTGTACAGGGTGATAGGCTTGGATCTAAGAGCAAGAACCTGGAAACAACCTAGATGCCTCTCCACTGAAGAATGGATTAACAAACTGCGGTACATCTACACAATGGAGTACTAATCAGCAGTAAGAAAAAAATAATATCCTAAAATTCACAGGCAAATGGATGAATTTGGGGAATATCATCCTGAGTGAATATCACAAACCGAGAAAGGTAATCAAAAGATGTATTCATTCATTAGTGGACTTTAAACAAAAAACAAAGCACAACCAAGCTGCAAACCACAGCCACTGAACAGTTTGGAATCTGAAGCACCTTGGAGCCCTTTCCCTCCAGAGGAATCCTGACCCAGTCTTGATATTAGGATGAGGAAATCAGACTTCCCTGGAGTGGATACTGAACTAAGCCACCTTGGGACTTTGGGACCTCCTGCCCTTGCTGGAGAGGAGATAAGGAGATGGGAAGAAGAGAGAGTGTCTGAGAGGGGCAGGAGGGGGGAAGGAGTTTGAACAAGGGGATACATGGATAAAAAATGAGACTTTATTCAAAAATTTAAAAAAAAGTTGAAGAAGAATTACAGATAGACACAGGATTATAGAACAATGCTGGATGTAGTCATTTGAATCTGACACAAAAGAGAATACATCTGCCAGGCAGATCATAGTAGAAATAATAGAGTTTTTGATATATGTTTCTTGTGAAAAAATTAGAAAATGAAATACCATGTTGCTAAAATATACTAGGGGATAACGCCCAATAAATACTTGAAAATTTTTCAAAAAAAATATAACTGAGAAGAATTTTAATTTTGTCATTGTTTAAAGAAATGTTTTATGCCTAAATACCAATTCTTAGATTGTGTTACTTATATCTTCTATATCATCAGTGTTCTCTTACATGTTTCTGACATCAGTCATTACAAAATAAAGCAATTTATTTGGCAATAGTGATACACACCTTTAATCCTAGCACTCAGAAAGCAAAGGCAGGCAGATCTCTGTAAGGCTAACCTGCCATACAAATTAAATTTCAGGACAGCCAGGACTGTCATTCAGAGAAACCCTGTCTCAAATAAACAGAGAGAGAGAGAGAGAGAGAGAGAGAGAGAGAGAGAGAGAGAGAGAGAGAGAGAGAGAGAAACTTAAAATCTACTACTATGAAAAATGGATAATAAATTAAAAATTTTAAATAAAAAGTCTAGTACTACCACATGACACAGATATACACCACTTCTGTGTAAACATACAAACAAATCAGACTCAAAATTTAACATAAACACTTGTGCACCATGTTCATTGAGGCATTGTTCACAAGAGCCATGTTATGGAGTGAGTCTTAATGTCTAACAGCAGAGGCATGGATGACAAAATATAACATGAACACAATGCAATTTTATTGAATCAGGAGGAAAAAGAACATTATGCCATTTTAAAAATGTAGATAAAGAAAAAATATTCTGAGGAATGACTAAATAAGATTTAAAACTTAACATGTTTCATCACTGTAGTACTTCTTGGAAGAACCCAAGATATCTTTATTTGAAAATGATATGGTTTCATACATTAAAAATCCTAAAAAATCCATGAGGAAACTTCCACAGTTGATAACCAAAGTCACAGGATATAATATTACTTCTCAAAACTGAGTATCTCTCCTATATACAAATGGCAAGTGAACTCAGAAAAAAATCAGGGAGACAATACCTTTCACAATAGTCACAAAAATATATTGAGATAATTATAAACAAGCAAGTGAAAGAGTTGTATGATAAAAACTTCAAGTCTTTGAAGAAAGAAATTGAAGACAACAGACTCATAAATCTCCCATGCTCATGGATCATTAGAATTAATATAGTGAAATGGCCTTTGTACAGAAAGAAACCTACAGATTTAATGCAATATCCATCAAAACACCAACACATTTTTTTTTTTACAGAAATTGAAAAGATGATTTACACCTTCTTATGAAAACACAAACAACCCATGGTAGCTTAAACAATTTTGCATAATAAAAGAACTGCTGGAAGTATCACCATCCCTAATTTCAAGTTGTACTGTAGAGCTTTGTTAATACAAACAGCATAGTATTGTCATAAAAACAGAAACTTTGATCAATGGAATCAAATTGAATACCCAAGAATAAATCCACACACCTATAGACATCTGATTTTCTTTATAAAGAAGTAAGAAAAATACACACTGGGGAAAAAATGACATCTTCAACAATGGTGCTGGTCAAATTAAATGGCTTTATGTGAAAGCCAAATAGATCCATACTTATAACCCTGCACAAAACCAGTTCCAAATAGACCAAGGACTTCATCAAAAGGCCAGATGATACTCTGAATCTGATAGAAGGGAAAGTTGGGAATATTCCTGAACTTATATCAGTGATTAGGAAAAGATGTTCTGAGCAGGACACTGATAGCACAGGCACTAAGAACAACAATTAATAAATGGGACTCCATGAAACGTAAAAGCTTCTGCATGGCAAAGGCACTGCCATTCACACAATGCAGCAGCCTACAGAATGGGAAAAGATCTTTGCCAATTTTACATCTGATATAAAGTTGATATCTAAAATCTCTAAGAATTAGAAAAAGCCTAGAAAAAAAGAAAAAAGTCACCCAACTTAAAAATGAGGTACAGAGCTAAACAGGGAGTTTTCAAGAGATGTAACACAAATGGCTGAGAAACACCCAGTGAAATGTTCAGCATCCTTGGCCATCAAGGGACTACATACATCTTTCACCAGTCAGAATAGCTGAGATCAGTAAGACAAATGGCAGGAGGATTCATGTTGGCAAAGACGAGTGAAATGGAGTAAGGAGAACACTCACCATTGGTGGTGTGCTGTCACCATGGAAATCAGTGTGCTGGTTCCCCTAGGAAGCTGGGAACACACTTACCACAAGATCCAGCAATATTGGTCTTGGGCTCTACATCCCACCACAGAGACACTTGCTCATCCATGTCCGTTGTTGCTCTGCTCCTAATATCTGGAAATTGGAAACAACCCGGATGTTCACCAATAAATGAATAGATAATGATGATGGGATACATTTACACAATGGAATATTAGTTGTCTGTTAAAAAATTAAAGTAGGAAGCTTGCAGGCAAATATATGAAGCTAGAAAAAAGAATTGTCCTGAGTGAGCTCAAAAGAAAAATATGCTATATATCCTTTCATAGGTGGATGTTAAGTTTTAAGCCTTCAATAGGCATGCTAGAATCTATCTGTAGAGCTACAGAGTTTAGGAATAGAGTAAGGGGTTGGGGAAACAGGAGAATCTCCCAAGGAGGGTAAAATATAACACATAGAATCTCAAATCCTTTAAAACACAACTGATCACCATGAGTGATACAGGACATGTAGCTCATTCTAAATTGATTTAAATGAAAAACACATTTCTAGAATTTTTCCTAGCAACTTTAGTAAATTTGCAGATGACAAAAAAAGGACCAATGTCAGAGAGACAAATGATGTTCCCACTAAATTATAAATATTTTAAAAACAGAGAAACCATTTACACACGTGCGCGCGCGCACACACACACACACATACACAGAGAGAGAGATGGGGGCAGGGAGGGAGGGGGAAAGGGAGGGAAGGGGGAAAAGAGATAAACAAAGAGAATGGAAATTAGAGGAGGGAATTAGACTGATAGGAGAGTAGGGAGGAAGGTATGGATGGTGGGAGGGTAAAAATACCAAAGTATGTGATATTCTTGAAAGAAGTCATCTTCATGAAATTTAGCACAATATGCAATGCACACACACACATTATTTATATATATATATATATATATATATATATATATATATATATATATACCAGTAAGGAATTTTTATAAATAGAATTCTATTACACAAATAACAAAGCTATGGGCAGCATGATGTTGGGAATGGCTAGGTATTAGACTTGATTTAAATATAAGACAAGGCAAGAACTCATATCTTTTTTCTCTTTGGGCAATTATCCAGTCAACAAAAAGCCTAGGGTTTTAATTTTCTAGTGAATTAACTTAAGTAAATGGCCCAATTGCTCTAGTTAATTATAGCAACCTTCCAGGACTATCACTAATAACTCATTAAATAATCCCCAACTGTATACCGCAGTAATCTTGTAAAACTTGCTCGTAAGTAAACTCTAGAAAGAGCTGCATGTGTCCTGTGTCACTCTGAGTAACTTAAAGCTTCTGAAAAACAGGTAAAAATTTAAATCTCGTTTAATAGTTTATATCCATATGAGGGACTTGGGATTGAAGTCCACTAGCAGAGTCCTGGGTTATAAGAATTTTCATAAGTGGAATCAAAACCAGAATCTGGTTTTAGGCTCCATGTATCTGACATGAAATACATCCAAGCATTTGGATTCTGGGTCCTGGGTCACTGGTATTGTGGTTTGATAATGAAGGTAATGGCCTGGTTGAAGTGAACACAGCAGATGGTGGGAAGAGAAGAGAGATACAAATGTAGATATTCTGAAGGAGTTTGTTTTGTGAGAAGACAGTAAAACAGGTGGCAGCTGTTGGTTGATGTGGTTCCAAATGACAGGTTTTCCAATGGGAATTACTATGGCATGATGTGCTCTGAGGAACTCAAGCAAAAGATGGGCAGACTCATCATGCTGGCTGAAGCACGATAATAGGGGAATATTTTATTCACTTTTATAGAGGAGAAAGCCAAGGTTTAGAGAAGAGAAGTGACCTAATGAAAAACACACATCCGATCTGTGAATCAATATCAATATTATGAAAATAACTGAAAATTGGCTGAGTCAAATAATTGGGTTCCTAGGATCTGGAAAGATAGTTCCACAGGATATGATTCAAATAACTCTCTCCAAATCATCCGCTGAGCCCTTTCTCTTCTTGCCATGTACAAGCTGGCTTAAGTCGAACTCAGTGACAGGTGCCTAACGTCTTGATTTCATCTCTTATTGATTATAGGCAGCCTTAGAAACCAGAGGAGCCGCTGGCTACACCAACGTCCTCTAATTCCCTTCTGAACTCTGGCTTTTGTGCTTACTGGATGAAAAGCCACCCACCTCATTTCAAAACAGAGGAGCTGCAAAGTGCCCATGGGCAGGACCTGCCTTTAATCACATTTCAGAAATGGAGTTTATTCATCATCTGGGGCAAACATACTACCTTTTTTTTCTTAATATATACGGCAAGGGTTATAAATTTCTACCAGTTTTGCTGTCATTATTTTTTTAGGGTTCTATAAATAACTTTAATGGGTAAATTTTCAAGATCCACTAAACTGTGCAAACTGGTATTTTACAATCTGATAACCCCGAGTTACAGGAATACCCATGAAACTGTTACCCTGTCATCATAGCCAAGGCACACCTGACTGTGTCTATGCTCATTAAAACATTTCCAAGTTCCTACTTCAATTTTTCATACATCAATCCATAGCGAAATCCTATGGGATTTCTCTGATTATAAATTTCTGATTATAAAATTTTATATAAGTGGTATCAAGATGTAGTCATAAGTGTATGCATGTGTGTTGTGTGCATGTAGGAGGTTTTAGCTTCTATATGTGATGTGTTTTCATTAGATTTATTTATTTTTATCTTTTATATATATGAGTGCTTTGCCTGCATGTGGATCTGTGTACCATATGAATGATTGTGTGTGTTGCTCATGGAGGCCAGTTAAAAGAGTTAGATCTCAAGCAAGTGGAGTTACAGATGGTTGTAAGACAGCATGTGAGTTGTGGGAACCAAATTTAGAGCCTATGGAAGAGCAAACCATTTACTTAATTGCTGAGCTATCTCCCTAGTGTTCCCCATTTTATAGGTGTTTATTAACAATTTCATGTATGTTTATAATATATCCTGAAGAGCATCCTCCATACACCTTCTCTTGTTTCCATTTATTTTTATCATCACTCACTTCTATCTCTTCCAGTACCCTTCTGAGGGTCATGATTCTAGAATTTGTTTTGTGATCTATATTGTTTAACTTGGACCAGTGAAATTACCCCCTGGAACCTTGTGGAGTGGCCATTGGGTATACAGCTGAAGGCAAGAACTCCCGATCTCCTTCAATCTATCAATAGCAAATAGTTTAGTAGTGAAGGGTGGGGCCCACTAAGCCATTTTCTATCCATGTCTTATTGTCAGTGTGCCCATTCTTGTCCTGTGTAAGCACCAACAGGTGAGACTTATTTGTGCTATATATATGTATATGGCATATATATATATAATTTTGTTTACTGCTGGGTAGTAAGTTATTGTCTGGCTGCATCAGATGTGTTCATACACTGACCAACTGATAAACATTTCAGTTGTTTTCTATTCTGGGACTATTTTATGTAAAGCAACTACTTATACAAGTACTCATGCATAAACATTTTATTCAAATAGGCATTCAATTCATCTTGATAAACACATAAAAGTGGTATGAACAGCTATATTTAGATGCAAATTTCATTTTTAAAATATTTTATTGATTAGTTTTGTTGTCTGACAATTTCATTTATGTACATCATGTATTTTTGTTTTTCTCTCCCCCACCCTCTTTTATCTCTATTCCATGACTATCAACCTCTTCCCCATATCTCTGGACCCTTTTCAAGGCTCACAAACTTTAGTTTTATTTGTAACTTATTAAGCATAGCCAGGGTCATTTGTGTGAACTTTGGGTTGGAAGCACCAAGTCGCACTTGGTAAAACATTGCTGCCTGTGGAACTAAAGGCAATGATTTTCCTGCTCCCAGAATGAATCACTAACAAGTAAACAGTGAGAGTGAATTGTAACAGAGAAATAGCAATGAAGAATGAGGGACAATATGAATCACTTTTAAAGACCATCCCAGTATTCCAAATTGTCTACTCAATTTTGCAGTGGTAATATCTGAGAACTCCAAGTGTATCTCATGTATCACTGATGCTCAAAATGGCAAATCTTAAAATCTAGATATTCTATGGACTAGAGAAATGACACAGCATTTAATACCATGAACTTTTCTTACAGAGGATCTAAGTTTGGTTCCCAGCACTCAAGTTGGACAGCTCACAACTATCCATACCTCTAGCTCCAGGAGATCCAATGTCCTCTAGTTTCCATAGGCACAACACTCGTGTGTGTGTGTGTGTGTGTGTGTGTTTTATTTCATGTTTCTCTGTTAATGACATATGCTAATTATATCCCTAATTATATATTTTGACATTATAGATGATACTACTACTAATTTTAATTTTTGGTAGCCTCTATTGTGCTAAAATGTCATTAATTTTTATATATTGATTTTGTACTTATTTTACAACTTTTACTTCGAGTTTCAAAAGATACTTTTGTATATTTGTAGAATTTTGTATTCAGATATTTACACCATATCTGGGATTATGCCATATTGGCATCCTTTTTAATAGATGCCACATTTGGGCCAAGTTGCTTTGGATGCCTTCTACATCTTTCCAAATTTATGTGTAGTTTATTAATTGCTGAGAAAAGCATGTCTAAATATTTAGATATTGGGCCAGCAAGATAAATCGTCACATGAAGGTAGTTGTCACCTGAAAATCTGAATTCACAGACTGTCCTCTAATCATCTTGCATGCCTCATGGCGAACACACACACACACACACACACACACACACACACACACACACACACACTGAATAAATAAATATTTAAAATCTAAAATTTGGAACTGTAATTGTGAGTTTATCTAATTTCTTAAAGTTCCTGAGTTTTATCTTTATGCCTTTTGGAGTTTTGTTATTAACTGGATAAAAGCTGAAGGTTGATGGCCACTCTGTCTAGTTTTCATTTTGACAGTTTTATCATTAATACATTGTCCTTGGTCTTCAGATAAATTCCCTCCTCCAAAATCTACCCTGTCTGCTAATCTCCCAAACTTTTTCCTTCTCTGTAATTATGGTGGCTATTCTGTTTCCTTGTCCTGTTGTCAGTCTCTGCCTTCATTAGCATGTTTAGATTATTTACATTTGATATGAATGTTTTGGTTTTGATTCAAACATTTTTTTCTCATGAGATAATTGCTTATTTTCTTTTTGTGTTAATTTGTTTGAATTAATATGCCATTCTTTACTCTAGATAGTCTCAATTTTAGTTTTATGGTTTACAAGTTTTTCTTTTGTTACCTTAGATCTTGCTTATTGGTAAGTAAATGAATACACATTTAAATTATAGTAATCTATTCAAGTGATACACTGTGTACCCCTTTCCATATGATATAGGTATATTCTAACTCTGTTTACTGATTTAAAAAATTACTCAGAGAAATAAAGCAATTTTTGTCATGGACGGAAATCTTGGTTGGAGATTTAAGAGGAATTCACTAGATTCAATGCTTTCTACAAATGTGATGCAAGGACACACATCAGTGTATTGTCTGTATTCAATATAAAGTCCCTGAAGTTACATTATTATGCACAAAAAAAAATTTGAGATTTTTTTCCTTGTTTAAGTATGAACATCTAATAAACAGTCCCACAATTACTCTCCAGATTACTTGGAAAGGCATCACACATGAGCATTCATCAGGTTAACAGTCAGAGATGGATCTGCAAGCCAGTATTTGAGCTGAGACCCTGTAGCAGAATTTGGATTCCTTTGGCTCCTCATATTAGTCACTCCAGGAGAGCAATTCACATCCTATAAATCACGTTTAGACGGTGACTCATAGGGCTGTCTGAAACTACTCATCTTACTCTGTGTGGAAGAACTGAGGAGGATCTGAGCCTGTCACTATGATGGGTATGTCTGTGTGAATGTGGCACGCTAGGTGCAGATTTAGTTCTTGCCTTCTTAGCATTACAAGTACACAATTAATCTTTTAATATATCCTATTGGGACAGATCAGATTTCTTGTTGCCTGGATCTTTGGGTTTAAAGAAACTAAGGGTGGAATTCTTAATGTGTTCAAATATAGAATTAATTACTTTATTTTATTTATTATTCATTTACATGAGTCTAGTGTGTGTGAAGGGGAATGTACCTCCAGGATAGAATGGAGGTGTTAGATTCCTTGGAGCTGAATGTACAGTCATTTGTGAGCCCCCACATGTGAGTAAGGGGATTCAGATCTTCTGGTAGAAGAGTAAGCATTCTGATCCTCTGAGCCATCTTACAGCTCCTGTAACTTTTATCTTTATGACTTCATTTTTTCTTTCTCTTTATAAAAAAGATATATTTATTTATTTATTATGCATACAGTATTCTGTCTGCACACCAGAAGAGGGCATTTGATTCCATTATAGATGACTGTGAGTCACCATGTGGTTGCCAGAAATTGAACCTGGAACCCCTTGGAGAGTATCCAGTGCTCTTAACTGTTGAGCCATCTCTCCAGCCCTACAACTTGTTTCTTAAAGCATGTGAATAGAGACAAATGGCTTGAGTCCACTTCTTGCATTTAGAAAAACATTATATAAATGACATGCATTTTTGATGGTATTAATATAATTAGAAAAATTATCAGGCATAATTGTTAAGGCGTTTGATGATGACTAAGAAATTATCAGTTATAGTTGTTAAGATATTCGACAATGATCAATCAATTTGGTCAGAGTTTACATTAGATTGGAAGAAAGAAAAAGTATAACTACACACAGCCACTATATGTGCAATATGTATATATATATATTAATATTTGGGGTTTGAATGAGAATGAATCTGATAGGTTCATATATTTGAGTACTTGGTGCTCAACTGTTGGAACTGTTTGGGAAGGATTATGAGCTATGGCCTTGTTTGGAGGGGTGTATCACTGGGCAAGGACTTTGAGGTTTCAAAAGACTTCTGCCATCCTTTATGTCCTCCCTCTACCTCCTGACTATGGTTGAGCTCTCAGCAGTCTGCTAACATGCTTTTCCTTCACCATCATGTATTCTAAGCTTCTGGACCCAGTCAAATGCTGCTTTTTGTAAATTGCATTGGTCATGATATTTTATCAGATCAATAGAAAAAAGACCAATACTATATATACATAGACAGAAGTGATTGCCACTACTCAAATCCACTGGAGACAAGGGCAAGAAGAGTTTTAGTGCTGGGCGTATAATGGAGAATACAAATACTGACTGCATATGAGAGGACAGAGAAAAGATGCTAATTTTCTATTCCAATCCCTCTTGGTATGCAACTCAGCTTACTTGAGTCTCTACAGCAGTTCTGATACAGTTTAGCAAAAACAAGGAATTCCTCCAGCATGTGGCTGTCTTTTGAAATAGATGTTTAACTTGCAGCTTCACAAACTGATTTCATTTAAAGAGACATATGCTTAGTGGCTTTTCCATTTCAGTTTTTAGGAAATTGCTTAGTTCACTGTGGTGACTGTTCACCATGCTTGGTCTAATGATGAGATGCTATTCCCGGTGTGTCCACTGACAGTGAATGTGATGAATACCATTCTGGGGATGGCTTTGATTTTATTCCCTCGGTGGTGATTTAGATAGGCTGATCATTTAGCTAAATACTAACACACAGAAACTCCATAAAACTGTCTTTAAATGTTTCCATAAAAATATCAGTGTAGAAGGAACCAGGAATGTTTGAGTTCTGCCATACTTCTGACACTATAGTATGCTTGTGGCACTAGAGCATGTTGTGACACTATAGAATGCTTGTGACACTCTAATATGCTATGGAATTATAATGTGCTTGTGGCACTATAAAATGATTGTGACATTATAATATACTAAGACTCTATAGTATGCTTGTGGCACTATAGTACACTTGTGGCACTATTTTATGCTTTCATAAAAGCTTAGTCTATCCAGCGTTCAATGAATAAATTAAAAGTAGGAATTTAATTTTTATTTCATGCAAAAGTTATAGATGATAGGAGAGTGATGTTATGGAGAATAATTCAAGTTGTTTGGGCCCCTGTGCAAAGAATGCAGTCGTGGTCAGTACCTCAAGTTTACATTTATATTAAGACTTATTGATATGACCATTCCAACTTAGGGAAATTTGGCACTATCCTGTTGAGCAGAGGACAGGTCAAGATTAGAAGTTTGGAAATGGGCAACATTTAGCCCCTTTAAGAAATGGAAACAGAGCTGATTTAGTAGAGAAGTGTTTCTTGTTCTTGCAGAGAACCCTAATTTGGTTCCTAGCACCCATCCCTGATGGTTCACAGCTCCCTGTAACTCCATCCCCAGAGAATTGGACACCCTTTTCTGGTCTCCACAGTACGGGGCTCATGTGTACATTGCCAAAACATACACAATTGAAAGTATTGTAAATCTTACAGGAAAGAAATGGAAATGACTCAGTGTGCTGAAAGCCAGAAATATCTAATAAATATAAGGTACTGGATAAAATATATTTATCATTCAATTAAAAATTAGTATCTGCTTTTAAACTGAAGATAGTTTCTTTCAATGCAGCCCATGGAAAATGATACTTATTTGGTAGGACAGTCTTGCCAAAGTCAGTAGCAATGACTTTGAGATGACTTAGGCCAAGATTAAAAAAATAGATTCATATCCCAATTTATGTTTAATCTTTAACAAGAATTTCTTGAACTCCAATGGCTCCCAAACTAAACCCTGGATTTACTGATGTCTTATAATGTAATGTGACATTATATGCTCTATAATAAAATAGTGTGACAAACAGAATTCAGAAATGGATAATATAATGGAGATAAAATAGTTTTCCAATTGTATCTCTATATTTTCATAAGAAAATGGAAATGAATATAAACATAAAATATTATGAAATGCAGAGTACAACTCATATATGTGTCAAAAGTGTTAAAATTGAGTGCAGTACCTTGACATGATTCTGAGGGGAAACATCTGTATGTGCTAAAAACCAATGGGGAGAAGACACTGGGGGAGTTCAACATTATAACTAACATCTAACATCAACTGTGTGCATGTTGAAATGAGAACCAGATGGTAGAATGTGGTCAGCAACAATAGAAATACACTCCACAAACTCAGAAATTGTTAGAGAAAAGCATCGAGAATATTTTGATATCTAGGCATAAGTGATGTTTTCATATATATTTTTGGTATGTGACTCTAACTACTCAAAAAAAATACTAGAAAGAATTGATAAGTGGGTGCAGTTCTCATGCCATGTGCAGAAAACTGCATTTCCCAGCACTCCTCTCCATTCTTCAAGTCCTTTTCTTACTGCTTCCTTTTTGTAATTTTTCCTGAGCCTTGGCAGATGGTTGGGTAGGGATGAGTGGGTGTGGCCTCTGGGAGATTCCCCTGTGCCAGTGGAAGATCCCCACATTCATACACATATGGGTACCACTACTTGGACTCAGCAGGTTAAAACCAAACAAACGACATATAAAAAACAAATTATAAAAGGATGACATTGAAAGAGAGATGTGATCAGGGACCCTGGAGGAGTTGGAGGAGGGTGTTTTCAATACATATTGTAAGCACATCTGATAATTTTGAAGAATAAGTAAAAATTCTTAAAAATTGACAAATGAATTTGCATCAAACAAAAATCATCCTTGTACCAAACAAAAGAATTACCAGAGTTGAGACAAAAGGGGGGGTCTATAAATGATAAAGAAGGACTTTGTAACTATTTCTTTTAAAATAAATTTTATATTTAGAGTATCTAAAAAACAAAAATTAAACAACAAAAGTACACAAAAATGAACTGAAATGTTTTTAAAATGAAGAGATACACACACGAAAAAAGAAAAAAAAACTTGAATAAAAATGTTCAACATTTTTGTTGAAATGCAAATCAAAAATATATCAAGATTTTATTTGACTACAGTGAGGATGAGCATAATCAAGGATGTCAAGGAATGGCACTTGTGCACACTATTGGGCAGTATCAACTGGTGCATCGTCTATGAAAATGAGTGTAGAAGTTTCTCAGGAGGCTTATGTTAGAGTTATTATTAGGCTCTCGCTGTAGGGCTCATGAGGATCTACCCAAAGGAATTAAAAGCAGAGGAAAGTAGAGATGCATTTTTGTTCATGTTTACTGGGAAACTACACACAATAACCAAGTCATAGAATCCAGCTGGGTGCCTATAAGTGAAGGAAGATAGAAAATAGGACACATACACGTGGACGTGTGCATGTACACTTGTGCACACACACAATATGATATACACACAATTACATACATATATACATATATGTATATATACAAAGTCAAATATTATGCAGCCATTTAAAAAAAGCTAAAGCATTTTATTTTCAGTAAATTTAATAGAACTGGATACAATGTTAACCAAAACAAGCCAGACTCATGTTCACATGTTCCCTCTTCTTTATTTTCACAAATAAAAAATTTGTGAAAGCATAAAGGAGGCAGTGGGGGACTACTAGAAATCAAAGTGTGCCCATGGGAGAGGAGAATGTCCCAAGGAGTAGAAAACAAGGAGGGTGAGTGTGAAGAAAGCCCTTTATACACATGCATGAAGATGTGTTAGTGAAACCATGAGTTGTTCAATTTAATATATTCTAGTGATAAAAAGAAACATGCATTTCCCCATTTTGAGGAGAATGACTAATAAACAATTTGTTTTTGACTCAAGCTGGAATCATCCAAATGGTGACTCAGATTTCTCTTTATATTTGGCCTTTAAGGACTCTATACTGAACTGACCTGGGAGAGAAATCACCCAACAAGATGAAGATGCTTATTCCAGCCTGGCTCATTCATGCTTGTCTCCCTGTGACTCACAATCTTTTGCTGTCTTTTCTCACATTGTCCCAAGTCTTTTCTCTAATGTAAAAGCAATGCCACTAGTCATCTCTAAAATGAAGATAACAAACTGTATTGCTAATTTAATAGTCCTATCTTGGGCCACATTTTAAAGGAAAAGCTACTTTGTCATCATATGTGGTCCTATGGAGGGAAGACACAGGAAGGAACCATTAACTCTATCCTAGTCATAAGTGACCTGGGAAGCAATCCTCAAAGCTACAGCAAGCCTTTAGAAGATTATAGCCCTGGCCTTGTGGGAGATCCTGAGCCAAAGCAACCTAGCTAAACCCTTCTTAAATACTTGACAAACTGTATTAATGTTCACATTTTTAAAATTTTTTTTACACAGGGTCTTATAGATCTCTGGTAGCCACAAACTTACTCTGTACCTGAAGGTCTCACTCTCTTGCCTCTAGCTCCCAAGTTCTGTGATTGATAGTATACAGAACCACATGATCCATATTCTGTGGATCAAGTCAGAGCTCACCCTGTTCTAGGTGAGTGCTGTCCCATCTGAGCTATATCCTCAGCCCTCTAGTCATATTTTTGAAAGCATAAATCGATACTCTAGTCACCAACACCTATAATAATAACTGACAGAAGACATATATCTTAAAGGTTTCAAATGGCATGCTCACTGTTTATGTTATTCACTAAGAATTGCTTCTCTAAGAAAACAGCTCTTTTCTATACAGAAACTAGATGAAATTCAAACATCATTAAAAGTTAATAAAGTTTATTTAATTATTAAATACTCAGGGCACTTACTTTCCAGATAAGTCCCTGGCCTATACAATGTTGGCTATGGAGTAAGATGGCTACATCTCATACAGAAAGAAGCTATGCCACCTCATCATTCTATTACATGTACATATTTTTAAATAAGGAAGCTAGCAAAAAGAAGCTTATAAAAATTTTGCCTCAAATGCAAAACTCCTGAGTATAAATGGAAATGCATAAAGAAACCACTTTTGTTTTTAATGTCTATCTTTCTCTTCTAGGAGGCTATGTAGTTTAAACAACTAAATATCACAAGAGAAGCCAGAGTAGTAGTTCAGTGAAAGAGCGCACGTGCACACACACACACACACACACACACACACACACACACACACACACACACACACTCATGCTCGCACACACAAAGTAAATGAAATAAACACAATTAAAATGAGATGGGAATTCATGGGAGTGTGTGTTAATGTCTGGATCCTCAATTTGATTCCATTGATCCATAAGTCAGTTTTTATGCCAGTACCAGGCTGTTTTTATTACTATAGCTCTATAGTATAACTTGAAGTCGGGGATGGTGATGCCTCCTGAGGTTCTTTTGATGAGCAAATTGTTTTGGCAATCCTGGCTTTCTTGTTATTCCAAATAAAATTTAGAATTGTTCTTTCAAGGCCTGTAAAAAATTGTGTTGGAATTTTGATGGGAATTGCATTGATTCTGTAGATTGCTTTTCATAAGACTGCCATTTTTACTATGTTGATCCTACCTATCCAGGAGCATGGGAGGTCTTTCCATTTTCAGATATCATCTTCAATTTCTTTCTTCAGTGATTTAAGGTTTTTTTCAAACACATCTGTTACTTCTTTTGTTAAGGTTATACCAAGGTATTTAATGTTATTTGCAGCTATTATTAAGGGTGATGTTTCTTTTATTTCTTTTTCAGCCTGTTTGTCTTCAGTGTATATGAAAGCTACTGATTTTTTTTTGAGTTAATCTTGTATCTTGCTACATTGCTGAAGGTGTTTGTCAGCTGTAGAAGTTCCCTGGTAGAATCTTGTGGGTCACTTAGGTATACAATCATATCATCTGCAAATAGAGATAGTTTCACTCCTTATTTTCCCATTTGCATCCCCTTAATCTCCTTTCCTTCTCTTATTGCTTTGACTAAAACTTTGAGAACTATGTTAAATAGAGAAGAGGGGACAGCCTTGCCTAGTTTCTGTCTTTAGAGGGATTGCCTTGAGTTTCTCTCCATTTAGTTTGATGTTGGCCGTTGGCTTCTTGTAAATCACCTTCATTATACTTAGAAATTTCTCCTGTATTCCTGATCTCTCCAGGACTTTCATCATAAAGGAATGTTGGACTTTGTCAAAGGCTTTTTCAGCATCTCAGTAGATGATCATGTGGTTTTTTTCCTTCAATTTGTTTATATGATGAATGACATTTATAGTTTTTCATATTTTGAACCATCCCTGCATTTCTGGCATGAAGCATTCTTGATCATGATTTTCAACAAAAAGATCAAAAATATTCAATGGAAAAAAGATAGTATCTTCAACAAATTTTGTTGGCATACCTGGATGGCAGTATGTAGAAAAATGCAAATAGATTCAAGCCTATCACCCTGCACAAAACTCAAATCCAAGTGAATGAAAGACCTCAACATAAACCCAGCCACACTGAACTTGACAGAAAATAAAGTGGGAAATACCCTCCAACGCATTAGTGACCACTTTTAAATATAACACCAGTAGTGTAGACACTAAGAACAACAATCAATAAATAGGACCTCCTGAAACTGAGAAGCTTCTGTAAGGCCAAGGAAACAGTCAATAAGACAAATCAACAGCCTACAGAATGGGAAAAGATTTTTACCAACCCTACAAGTGACAGAGGATTGATCTCTAAAATATATAGAGAACTCAAGAAACTAGAGCCCAAAACCCTTAATAACCCAATTAAAAAATAGGGTTCATATCTAAAAAGAAAATTCTGTTCAGAAGAATTAAAAATGGCTGAAAGGTACATGAAAAAGTATTCAACATCTTTAGCCATCAGAGAAATGCAAATCAAAACAACTTTGAGATACCACCTTAAACCTGTCAGATAGGCTAAGATTAAAAACACAGATGACAGTCTATGCTAGAGAAGGATCTGGATCAAGGGGAACACTCCTCCATTGTTGGTGGGAGTGTAAACTTGTTTAGCTGTTCTGGAATGCACTATGGAGGTTTCTCAGAAAACTCGGAATCAATCTCCCCAAGGATCCAGTAATACCACTATTGGGCTTGTACCCTAAAGATACACACTCACACCCCAAAAGCATTAGCTCAACTATGTTCATAGCAGCAATATTCATCATAGCAAGAACCTGGAAACAACCTGGATACCCCTCAACTGAGGATTGCATTAACAAGCTGTGGTACATCTACACAATAGAGTACTACTCAGCAGTAAGAAAAAATGATATCCTAAAATTTGCAGGCAAATGGATGGATTTGGAAAATATCCTTGTGAGCGAGGTCTCACAAACCCAGAAAGATAAGCAGGGGTTGTGCTCACTCATCATTATAATTTAAGCAAAAACATTCTTTTTTTCAATTGAAAGATGATGGGTGAATAAAATGATTTAGAACTCACACATGTATAAAACAAAACAAAACATAACTTCTGGCTTGTTTATAGAAGGATTGCTTAGCAGAAATTTGTGGTGACCATAGCGCATCCGTGGGCATTAGCTGTGACTTACTGAGCTTTCCTTATCTGTAGCTGAGCCTAACCTGGCTTGAGAAGCTTCAGATTTTATTGTTTATGTTTTATATATTTTAGAGAAAAGAGAAGTTTTATTATTGTATGGGGTTTTTTGTTATCTATTCTGAACATTTTGCTTTTTGATATAATGTTTGATATTGATTTTCAGAAAACAAAAAACTAAAGTGACCATATAGAAAAATAAACAATAAAAAATGAAATGGAGACCTTGAACATTATATTGCATCTTTCTTAATCTACTCTTTAATAAAAATACTAAAATAACACCATTAGTAGGTTGGGTTTTTGTTTGTTTGTTTGTAAATTATCTATATAACTGAGTGTGGTAGACAAACCTGAAAGTGATACCCAATGATTCCCAGTTGAGATGTTCATGCCTCTGTGTAATTCCCTTTCCTCTGGGCCAAGAAGTATCTGTAAGGTGCTTTTAACTAATACAGTGTAGTAAACATGGGGATGTTATTTCCATGACGATACTGCATCATGAAAGACTTTCTCAGCTGATTGGAGGGGAATGGCCATGTCTGAGATGTCCTCATCATGTTATGTAATTGCAAGTGACTTGTACAGCTTGATGGCAGCTTCTAGCAAACAGAAAAGGACAGGATGTCACACAGACATGAAGTAGTAAATTCTACCAAAATCCAGCCAAAGGTAGGAAGCAAATTATTCCCCAATGCTGCCCCTAGATAAGCTGACACTTAACTGCTACATTAAGAGACCACAAATAGAGCACTAGCTAGGTCATATCTGTTATCTTAACTCACACACATACACACACACACACACACACACACAAAAAAAAAAAAACATAGGAAAAGCACACTCCTTTGATCTTGTAAGATTGTTTCCCCCAAGTACTGAGAATTAGTGCTAAGACCTCAGATGTGCTAAGCAATTGCACTGCCACTTACCTAGAGCTTTTTACCTCTCAGAGTCTCATAAGGTACCCAGGCTGGCCAGGACAGCCTCTGCCATAAAGGTTGTCCCTAGGCTGTGAAACAGTCACCTTCTTGCTGTAGCTTTCCAAGTAGTTAGAATTAGAGGCCTGAACTATCACCAACTGCACTTCTGGTTTTTTTTGATACCTTACGACTTGGCTAGCAGAGGATAATACATTTTGAGATTTATATTTACTGTTATCCATGCTCCTAACCTTATGCATTTGATTCTATTTTGGATAATAAAACATTATGTCTTTGTTGTTGCTATTCAAAATCCATTTCAATTCTTCCAAAAACAATAACAAGTATAAGCAAAACAGTTATTTTTTTTTGAAAGATCAAACTCTCCTTTGCTTATTTTTATAACACTGCATGGGAAGGTGTCCATATGCATTTTTCCTTCCAGATCTTACATGGCAATATGCTGACACAAGGTATTTTGGTTTTATATATACAGACACCAAAGGGGAGCAGGAAGCAAAGAACATTTGTTGTAGATTGTCTCTGAGTTCATGCATTTTATTATAAGAAGATATGATCATGGGGGCAAAGGGATTCAAATTAGGGGTAGACCTCATACACACTTGACTGCTACATTAAGAGACCACAAATAGAGCACTAGCTAGATCATATCTGTTATCTTAACTCACACACATACACACACACAAAAAAAAAATAGGAAAAGCACACTCCTTTGATGCAATAGATTCAAGCCTATCACCCTGCACAAAACTCAAATCCAAGTGGATCAAAGACCTCAACATTGGGTTCAATCTTCAGATGAAGCACATCCCACCATCACCACTGCAGATGTGGCCCTGGTAGGGAAGGAGTCCTGTGCCCAATGAATTGGGTTAGTTTCGATGGTATAGAATAATCTACTTCCATCCAT
This sequence comes from Sigmodon hispidus, assembly GCA_004025045.1. Classification (NCBI taxonomy): domain Eukaryota; kingdom Metazoa; phylum Chordata; class Mammalia; order Rodentia; family Cricetidae; genus Sigmodon; species Sigmodon hispidus. The sequence continues at coordinate 95,786 of PVIH01005061.1, forward strand.
CAGAAAGAATTGACAACCAGATATTCATAAACTACTTTCATTATCAATCTGTGGGTGTATGATGATGACTGCATTTAAAGAAACAAGTATGATTTGCATGGTTCAGTATGATTTATGCTTTTATGTAACTTCAAACTTTTATTTGAGTATATGTCATTTTTATCTGCTGATTTGTTGTGGCTAAAGTGCTTAGGAGATAACATCAAGGACTCTAGGGTGAAACAATATCTTTGAGACAATCATGACAGAATCATTGTTCTCAACTCACAGTACCTGTTTTTGCCTGCATGATGTGGCCCAATGTCAAGCCAGTTAATACTCTAGCACGACACAGAGATGGGATTACAAGCTCCCATCTCCAGCTGAGGAGCAATGCCAGTGATGACTGCTGGGAGGGGGCAGTTTTCTTTACAGGTGTGATTCTTATTAGTTTAACTGTCCTTAGTGGATGGCCCCACACCCGTGCATATATGGGCAGCTGTAATTGGACTTGATGGCATTTGCTTTTCTTCCTCAGGACATCATTTCTCTTTCCCTTTCTTCATCAATTATTATTTTGAGTTGTAGCCAAGAGTAAATTTTCTATATTGGTTTTGATACACCAATAATTTATGTTTGAGGTTGCACTATATACAATATAGAGGTGAAGAAACTGAGACTCAATATATTCAGCATTTCAGCAAGTGATGCTGGAATTTGGACAGAACAAATGATCAAAACAGCATCAACGAAAGGGATTTAAAAACATAGAGAGCTAACAATAACATAGCAGCAAGTATCTGAAGAAAAAACATTTTTTGAGCTTACAGTTAGGTCCTCAATCTAGGGTCTGACACTATTACAGATATATCTGATGTGGTATGTTTATGGAGGAGGTACTATGCTTCCCCTAACAAGCACCATAATAGAGAAAGGGAACAATGAGAGCTACTGGGCTGCACAGCCAAGAAGAATCACTTTGCAATTAGAAAGGGCATGTTATAAATGTAAATACTACAATTAGTTACTTCTTTGAGTGGGGGCAGGAAAACCCCATGGCATGTGCATGCAGATTAGAGGACAATGAGGGATTGAATTATCTCCTGATGCCATAGAGGTCCAGAGGATCACATTCAGCCATCTGGCTTGGCAGCATTCACCTTTCACCCACTGAGTCATCTTGACAGCACTGTGTGCCGAACATTGATGCCTTAGTATATAATATTTCATTATGGTCAGAAGAGACAGATAACATCAAAAACAATCCTTCTAGTGGTCTCAAGAAATGGCTCAGTGGTAAAAAAAACATTTGCTGCTTTTTCAAAGAACCATGTGGGTTGAATTCCAGGCACCCATATGGTGGTTTACAATCTTCTATAACTTCTGTTTCAAGATATCTGATATCTCGGTAGCTACCAGGCATACACATGGTACACATATATACTTGCAGGTAAAACATTAATATGCATAAACAAATTTGAAAAACAATAAAAAGTAAAAATAATTCTAGACCCAGAAAACTGGAAAGCTTGAAATAGAAATATGAGAAAGCTTATGTGAGGAAGCTTGAAGTTTAAGAACACAAATGGAAAGAAATGTGAAACTAAGGCCAAGATAAATGATCTTCTCTTGGACAGCATTTTTACATCAAACCTGGTAATTGATTTAATTTGGTGAGATGGCCAAATAACTGAGCAAATTCCATACTTTCTATTTAAATTTGAAGAACTCTGCAAAGTAGTATTAGTCCTGGAAGCTATTTTATTTAGAAAGGGATCTACAGGGATTATCTGACTGGAAAATCTGTGCTACTTGAGACAAGAGGCCACTAAGGGCTTACTTACATTTGCATTTACCAAAGTGTCTGCCACTACTGGGCCTGGTGGCATAGGCCTAGTTACTCAAAAGGCTGAGGCAGGAGGATCACACGTTGAAGTGTAGCCTTACATAGTGAGATCAAGATCAACTTGGGCATTTAATAAAAATATTTATCTCAAAATAACAAATAGAAAGAGGGCTAGAAATGAAGTTCTGTAGTTAAGCACTTGTGTGGCATAGGAGATACCATAAGTTGAATCCCCAGTATTAGAAACAAGCACAAAAGTCAAAACAGTATATGGTTCAGATCATTCATGGTGACTCAATAGGCAAAATCTTACTAAAGGTTTAGTTTTATTTGTACATAGTCTTAGGGTTGAATTGAAGCACTGGAATGGGAAACACTTCAATTTGAATTTGCCATTTGATGGAAGAATTGGGGGGTGGTGGTGGTAGAAAACACAGTTGGAGCCACAGGAAACCAGGGTTGCACAAGCTTTGTTGTTCAGTCATAAGCAGAAACACAAATCCTGTTTTGAGCGATAGAGTGGCCATGTACAGAGATGCTCTCTTTATCAGCATAGACCAGAGGGCTGAAGGAAGATGGTCTAATTTGATGTATGACTGTATGACAACTTTGAAGGAGGAATTAAGAGCCAATGACAGGAATGGGAAGAAAAAAAAACCTGACAATTGAGATCCAAAGCACATAGAAAAGGACCTTAAGTCCTAACACCTTCTTTGTGTGTGCAGCTCTCAAGTATGGACATGGAGGGCATATTTTCTGTTGTCAATCTCGAAAGGAGGCATCTTCCTATTTGGTGGAAACAGTGTTGAGTTACTGAACTTTCTGGGATGCCATAAACTTTGGTGGCTTTCCTTCATCCCCAATTCCCACTTATAGTAAAACAGAATGTGGTAGAAAGGAACTTAAATGCTCTAGTTATGGTCAGATGAGCTACATTCAAACTCAGACCTTCTCACTTGGGCAAGCTAGGCATGGCTACTTACTATTCTCTTTGTTAGTAGACTGAAGAAGCTTAGAATAGTCCGGACATAGTACAGTCACTGTGGAATACAAGAAGATACACATGGTGCCCTGAAAGCATAGGAAGTCCTTAGGAAATACTGTGCAAGTTGCTGTCAAGGGCTCATCTTTCCAAAATTCTGAACACTGAATTAAACAAACTGCAGTGGCCCGTATCATCACACTCACACAGTCTTCTTGTGTTATGTATAGTGTTCTTAAGAATCACACTCACAATTATCTTCACAATGGAATCTATTAAGCTTATTGTTTTAAGAACAAAACTGGCGCATACTTCCCATTTACTGTGAACAAAATGAAAGATTCATTTTGAAGCTTCTCTTGGATTACAAAAAAAAAAAATTCACACAATGGAACTATAAATTTAAGAGAAAGAATACATTCTGGAATTTACAATAGATGGCAGACTGTGTTCCTAGTCTTCCTAAAGGTGTGAAATTGTAGTTAATTGCTTTGTTCTTGATTTGAAAGAGCAAAGAGTTCATAAATAATAAGCTTGAGTGGCACTTTGCAAAGGCTCTAAAATCCCTCAATGTAGTTTTCATTGCCAAAGATGTAATTCTTCTGGGCGTTGATTATTCCCATGAATTTTAAAATATTTGAAAATACTCAACAGAGACCTAGCTAGAGACAAAAGTTTGCTCTGAATTCTATTTTGTTGCAACTGCATGTGCCAATGAAACCTTTGACTTTCTGGTACATGCATCTTATAGTAAGTTACAATACTTCCTTAATGTAAGATTCTATGATAACATATGAATAGTGAAATTACTGCTTTCTAACTATAGTATGAGGGAGAAATTTTAAAACCTTTTAGGGTGACTTACAGACTATATATAAAACATATATAATATATCTGTTTATTGTTATATCTGTGTATTATCTATAACTACTATATTATCTGTCTACAAATAGTTTATCATCTATCAGTCATTTATTTATCTACCATCTAATACCTTTCTACCTGTCTTTCAAGGATTCTTTTTCTGTTTTCCTGATAAAATACCTGGCCAAAAAGTAACTTAAGATAAAGGGGCTATTTGATTTGTACTTTCAGGATTCCCAATGGGACAGAGTCCATTATGGTACTGAAGAACTAGCATCAGGCAAAGAAGTCATGGAGGCAGAAGCCAGAAGCTGGTTGATGACATTTTATCAACATTAGAAAGCAGAAAGTGGGGTCCAGGCTCTGAAACCCAAAACCTACCATCAGCAAGGTTCTTCCAGCAACCTCATAGTTCCACAAACTCCCCAAATATCACCAACAGCTAGGAACAAGTCTTCCAACATATATTCTATGGGAGTCACATTATATTCAAGCTGCAGTAACACCTATTCATCAATTCAGAAACATGGGGTCCATTTGCTTTATAACTGGCATATATTTGTTTGTGGAAAACATAAATCATTAAGTGACAACATAAATACTTCTGAATTAAAATCTTTTTAATAGATGCACAGAAAATAAAATTTTATATAAGCATAGTACTTCATGATGTTTGACATATGATATATGCATATATACTATGTAAATCAGATTAATCATATCTGCTCCCCATAACCTATCTTTTCTGTGTAAAAAAAGAACTCAATTTATCTTTCCCTTAGCTTTTAAGAGACATATCTGTAATTATTATCTATCACCTCCTCACTGGCTGTTATCAAGAATGGGTTACAAACTTTATCAAGCAATTAAAAACACACATATGTTTAATAGTATGTTATATTAATATGTTGATACAATAAGGGTGCAGCATATTAACCTGGTCTCACCAGAAATGAACACAAATAACCTCACTGAGAGTCACAACCATTTTAAATGGATATGACAAATATAAGTAGAGGTACCTAGCACTGTTAGATTAATAAAATAATTTCAAGATAAGTCCAAGCTTGATGGCTCACACTGTATACCTAGCATCCAGGAGGCTGAGGGAGAAGGGTTATGAGTTTGAGGCTAACCTGAGCTATGTAGTGAGCTTGAAGCTATTATTGGTAGCATACAGAGATCCTGCTCAATAAAAAAATAAATAAAAATTTCAAGACAGTAACTCTCCCGAGCCGTAACCTATTATTGTTTATGGTTTATTTCAGTTTGCTATATAGGGAGATTTTGTCTATAACCAAGGGCCACATGCAGCTATGTGATCAGAGCCTGCTCTTGATTGGTTGCATGGTCAGCAGACTCAATAGGAGGAGAGGCCTAATCAATACTAGAATAACCACCCAGGGCATGAGAGGGACAGTTATTTTACAAACTTGACCCTGGGCTTTCAGAGTCTGTTGTGGGGCATTGAGATTCTATGCTCTAACCTCTCCCAAGGCCATTTCCTCTCGTCCTTCAGTCCCAACAGCCCACCCTTCTCCTATGCAACCAAGCAGAATTCAGATTTACAAGCAGAGTTAAGAAAAGAGGAACAAAAAAGGAATTAGTTACTGAACCTGTTTGTTCTGAGGAATTACCCAACAGGGAAATGTTAGCTTTCAGTAGGGTAAAGCAGTAAAGAGGTTGGCTGGTGAACAATCTGGAGTTTGCCTGGGAAGTGGCCAGGACTTGGATTCTGAACAAGGTACCTGAACTCACATTTAGCCATTTAGGAACCTCTGTCACTGGGCTGCATTGTCTTTTATAATAGGTGTTCCTTGGTGAGTGAAATTCCTGAGGAAATGTTTTATAATTTAGGATGCCATGTTAAGAATAACCACTACTACCTCCCCTTTCTTTCTAATTTCAATTTTTCAAGAACAGTCATGTAAGTTTAAAGTGAACATGCTCTGTCTGAATTCATGACTGAAAATTTACTAAGAAGCTAGACCTAATGGTGCATCCAGTCGTTCAAGCAGTTGGGGGATCCAGGCACAAGACTAGCCTTGGCTACATACTAGTTTAGAATCCAGCCTAAGCTACATGTGAACTTAGTTCCCCCCCCACAAAAAAACCTGTTAATAATTCCATCAGTGCAGATGTGAAAATACATGTTTATGTCAATCAGTAGTTGCCTGTGGGAACAGGCTTGCCTACCAACACTCTTTTATTCTATTCATAATAAAGACCAGGTTTAGAGAAAGCTAGCTTTCTTTTCACTTAGGAATTCTTTTCAATGTTTACTCCATCATAGCTTCAAGGCTATGCTCTAGAACATTCTGAAAATCACAAGATGATCATCTTTAGGAACGAATGTCATAGCCAATAACCCAAAGTTAACTACCATAGTGACTTTCAGTGATTAATTGAATAGAATTAAATCTTGTTTTCTTCTCTTGACCTTATGCCATCTCACTGTTCTGTCTCTAAAATCATCAGATGGCTGGCAGTTTGGAGTGAGACCTATCTTCCTTTGTATAGATTCTCAGTGCAAAGTTTTTATTTTCTCATTTTTATTGCCTCCATGAAAACCCAAACAGTGACACCTATTGGGGCTTTCAGGTTCAAGATTCTGCAGTGTAATATGTAAAATCACTCCATCGCTTTAGATTACGATGTGTGTGTGTACAGATTACAATGTTCATGCACGTGCATGAGTGCACACACACATACACACACACGCACACAATGGAACAAAGTAGAGATAGAGAAGGACACACATTCATTATGGCTGTTATAGAATACCTTTCTGATTTTCTGAACCCACAGGAGCTATTTCACTTTCTCATTCCCACAGATCAACCTGAGCTGACTTTTCCTTCAACTCTGAGTCCCACAGACAAGGGATGCAGTTATAACAGTATAAAAAATGCTGACATGATTTCTTCACAGAGCAAGAACAGGGACACACCAAGGGGCTTGGGATGAACAGTCCATGTTGTGTTCTCTTCAGGCTCAGTCCTAGAAAACCTCAGGCCAAACCACAAAGGAAATAGTAGAAACCTTTAAAATAGTTGAGTATAAATTACATGTATCTATATGTTAATACTCTTGTTTTGACTTTTAGTTTTTTCTCTGTGTGTAGTGTATGTGTGGTTCATGTGTATGTGTGCATGGCTATGTGTATACCAGTGCCCACAGGGATGGAGGCCAGAGGTGGTCTTTGTGCGTCTTCCTCTATCGCTCTTTGAATTAATACTGTGAGACAGGGTCTCTCACTGTACCCAGAGATTTCCAGTGTTTTTTTTCAACTGACAAACTCCAGAAACTCTCCTGTCAATACCCTATACTGATTACAAGAGGATGCACAGCCATATCTGGCTTTTAAATGGACACTAAGTCTTTGCACTCAGGTCCTGATGCTTATGCATCCAGCACTCTCCCTATGAGGCATCTCTCCAGCCCGCTTTGTAAATCATTTATAAAATTAAATCATGATGAAAAAATTTAGTTTTATTATTGGGGTGCATCTTCAGATCTTACATTTATTCTTACTCAGAACATACACCTTTCCATTGAATCAATCTCTTTTTCTCTGACTCTTTTCAGACTTAAAAGCACCATGTCATCTTAAAGCAGATATTTTCTGCATGCCTCTAGTCAGGAGGCATAGGTAGACAGATTTCCGAGTTCTGGGCCAGTCTGGTCTACAGAGGGAGTTCTAAGACAGTTTGGGCTACACAAGAAAACCCTATCTTGAAAAGAGAAAGAAAGAAGGAAGGAAGGAAACAAGGAAAGAAAGGAAGAAAGAAAGAAAGAAAGAAAGAAAGACAAAAATAAAATTCAGATTATTTCTAAGTGGTTTATGACTTTAGTAAGTTGCACACTTGACTTGTGAAACAGCCCCCAAATTGATATTCAGTAGGTGTCAATAAAAATCCTGGTGATCAGGCTTTAAGTTAAGGTCATAAGCTTTCACAGTGTTCCACATGGATGAAGAAGGATGGTTTTCTCTCATAACATCTGTCTTCAGATCTGGGTGGCTCTGCTGTTTCTACACATCTCCACACACTCACTCCTTTCATTCATTCTTTTCTGTCTTCTTTTCATCACAGTCTTTCCTCATACACTGTAAAGGGGTGTCAAGAATGTCCCCATATTACACACTATTACACAGGCAAGGTAGCAGTGAGTGAAAGAGAAAGGCTTAGTCTCCATAGAATCTCTCAAATTTACATTTAAATGGCCTTTGCCAAAGGCAACCTATGCTCCTCTCAGCCTTGGCAGCTAACATGGTCTTTCAGGACACCTTGGAGACATTATTTCACCTGCATTGTCTCAGCAGCTGCCAGCCTTGCTCTAAGCACAGGCTTACCACCATTTCCAAACAATTACTCTTCATGATGGTGGCTTCCCGCTGCCTGTCTGCCTGGGTTTTCAGACTGTCTCCACAGGAAGCAATTACATTTTTCATTTACATTCTGGCAACAATGTTGTGTAGACATGGGAACCTTATTTTTATCATAAGCCCTACTGTCCTTTTTAACATTAAAGGAGAAGTTCAAACACCGTGGTAATAATCACTATAAGCGGCAATCTTTTTAATGCCGGACAAACTGGTGGACAGATGCTGTACTCAGTGGGGGCAAAGTTTAAGTTACAATAAATTAATTGTGTAGATCTTAAAGTATCTTTCTCGAAATACGTATTAGTGGCAAAAGCAAAATGAGTAATTGTCCTAGTATGCTTATCTGTTTCTGTGATCAAATACAGGATGCAAAAGAATTTGGGGAGGAAAGGGTTGATCTGGCTTATAGGCTACAGTCCAGCATCATTAAGGGAAGCTGGAACAGGAATTTAAGGCGGGAACTGAGCAGAAATGATGGAGAAATGCTGTTTATGGCTTGCTTCCCCTGACTCACTACTCAGCCTGCTTCGTTATACAGCCCAGGACTGCCTGTCTAGGGTTGGCACTGCCCAAAGTAGACTGGTACCTCTTACATAAGTCAATATGCCTCAAAAACAAACTCAAAGGCCAATCTGTTGGAAGTAATTATTCAACTGAGGTTCCCTCTTTCTAGGGGACTCTAGCTTATGTCACAGTGATTTTAATGTAAAGAAATCCTCATAACCAAGATGTCAAGTTTGTGCCCAGGGGAAATGTGGTCAAATTATGTTCCCCCTAATGTCACATACACTCCCTTTAGATTTGCAGACAGTGTGCCAAGTTCTGTGAAATCATCATACTTACCTATGTGAGAGATGTCATACAAACTAAGTAACTAGTCTTCTCCAAATAGTGTCTACATTGTGAAAAATGAAAAATAAACCTAGAAATCACCACAAATGAAAAATTGTGGAAATCAGATTGAATAGGATATTCTGGCTGGGATCCAAGAACGAGCAAGAAGAAAGTTAAAAACAAGTGCATTAGTGGGAAATCCATTTTTGCCACTATTCATGTTGTGAGCATCAAGTAAGGTTCAAGGCTGAGATAATATACTAATAATCAGTTCCTTGCTCTTTATTATTCTGTTACTAGTCTAGCAAAAATTTCAAAAAAGAAAGAAAGAACAGAAGAAAAGACCTGTAGCAGTTCTATCAATTATCATTTGTAATTTCAGAGAATATATTATTACCTAAGTTTTAACAACTATTGCCTATGGGGCAAATCTTATCTCAGCCTGCTTTGGTAAGTAATGTTTTTACAGGAATACATTCCTTTGTGTGTTATCTACAGCTGCTTCTGAGACAGAAGGGCAGAGATATATAGTTACAACAGGGACTGTACATACGACCAGCAGAGCCTAGAGTATTTACTACCTGTTCCTCCACAGAAGACCTGTGGCGGTGCTGTATTTCATCCAGTGTTAAAGCTTGGCCATTACCTTGGAGCTCTGAAGTGAGAGGAAAAGAGGCCAGAAAGTGTGGATCCCTGTGGTCAGCCCCAAAGCATGTTCTGTAAATCAATGGTCTCTTTGCTGCCCTTCCAAGGTGAGCCTTTGCTTTGCTTGTGGATCTCTCCTTAGCCTGCTAGTCTTCATTGTCTCTGTGGCCAGACACCTTTTCCTCTCACAGCTTACCCTCTGGGCTCTCTCAGCATCCCTCTCTTCATTCCTGCTGCTGCTGCTGCTGCAGCACAAATAGTTATAATCAGAACTGTGGTCACTGGAGTGTGAGCATACACTATAGCTTAATTGTGTTGGTTTGAATAAAACTGGCTTCCATAGGCCCATAGGGAGTGGCACTGTCAGAAGGTGTGTCCTTGTTGGAGGAGGTGCGTCCCTGGGGATAGGCTCTGAGGTTTCAAATGCTCCAGCCAGGAGGTGCATCACTCTCTCTTGTAGCTGCCTGTCAAACCAGATGTAGAACTCTTACCTACCTTTCCATCACCATGTCTGCCCTGATGCTGCCCATGCTTTTTGCCATGATCACAATGCACTAAACCTCAGTTAAATAAATACTTTCCTTTTTAACAGTTGCTGTGGTCCTGGTGTCTCTTTACAGCAATAAAAACTCTAACTAAGACATTAATCAAAATGTCCAATAAAGATGGCGTACATGTGTCTTCAAGGATACTATCCTTGCACCTACCACTATCTCAAACTTTTAATCTGTCCTTCCTGCCTATCACTCAAATACAAAATTGTAAGAGCTGGTGTGATAGCTCAGCAGATAAAGCCACTTGATTCCAAGTCTCAAGACCTGAGTTTGATCCTCCGAGGCCACAGGATGGAAAAAGAGAGAGTCAACCCCAAAAGTTGCACGACCTCCCCTTGCATGCCTTGGCAAAGCTCACTCAATACTTACATGCACACACTAAATAAAGAAATGTAATAGAATATTTGAAAATTCACCTTTTCATTTAAAGCCAACAGATTCAAAACTCATTTTTACCAGTGTCTTCCAGACACTTGATTTCCTTTTGGTGTTTTGTATATCAACAAATGGTCTTAAAATCATACCCTGCTCCAAGCCTGTCATTTCTTACCAATTACTAAGCCCTGCCCCTCCTGACTGTAAATACCTCTTTCCTTCATTATCCTGCTCACCAGGGTGGTTTCGCTATTTTCAATTTTTACTTTTCTCTAAAATAATAATAATAATTGTTGACAGTGACTTATGATCTATTTATTTTCCCAAGACATTACTGCTTTGCATGGAGTCCATGGAGAATTTTCAAACAGTTGTGCCATATCTGTCACCCACACTGTCAACAAGCCTGTGAGGAAGTCTCTTTGATCTGAGATGGGATTCTTTATCTGGTCATGTCTTATGTAGGCTACACAGACCTATACAAACAGGCCCCTGCTAAAGCACCCCCACATTTCTCCTTCTCCCCTCATTTAACAACTTTTGTATTTCATGACACAGACCTTAAATTTTCGCTGATTCATTCTTAGATGGAACACCTTCTCTCTGCATGCCTTTGTTTCTTGTGAGATGCCTTTACCCTGGACATTCTAAGCACCTCTCCTATGTGTCCCTAGCACAGCACTGATCATTAGGTGGTAGACTCTCTTGCTTGTGTGAACTACGGGTTCCTAAAAGATCTGTATCTGTGCTGACAATGTTGAAGATTGATGACTTGAATTCCTTGATGGTGGAGTTGGTCAAATGCTGTTAGTCAGGAGCCAAAATCACCTCAGACAAGCCTTTGTCTTCTTGTCAACCACTGATTACAAACCTCCTTATCTGACCTTTTATTGAGACATTTAGGTAAAACTTTTGGAATGCATTAACTCTGCAGTTAACATTCCCCAACCCAAAGATAAGAATGCCATCTCTACCAGAGATTGCCCCTATTTGCCATACTCTGATGTCCATACCAATGTGCATAGAGAATACTTGATTAATGACTTCTTTCATTCTGTGAATATAAATCTTTATTTACCTTTTCCATAACAGACTCTGTTTGGTAAAGTCTGAGTTGATGTCTATAGCCCCTAGGACTATTGAAGGCCATGCCAATGCCAGGGGTCTTGGCTGCTACCTAATGCCATGTCAGTTTTTGAAGGGCAAGTTACCTTGGAAGCTATACTGAACTAGTGGCCCGCACTGCCACCTGGGGCCATGGTGACCTCTGAACCCTAGTGCGACCTAGGACTGTGTCTGGATCTGTGGTCTAACCACAGCCAGGGTCTGTATTGATGTCTGTGGCCCATGTTGCCACCAAAGGCCACACCCTCACCTCCAGCATGCACCTCACCTGGGCTGCACACCAGTGGTGACTCAATTGTAGGGGCACAGGTGAGCCCGCCCTGAGGGTGTGAGAACATCAGAGACGACACCATCCCTCATCTGCCATGTGGCTGCATGTGTGAGGAAAAGATGCCCTCACCTTCCCTCCCCCTGCTACCATTGACAGGCGAGAGAGAGAGAGAGAGAGAGAGAGAGAGAGAGAGAGAGAGAGAGAGAGAGCAAGCTTGCATAAGAGTCAAGAGAATGGGCCTGCCGCTTACCAGATTTAGCACATTACAGCTAACTCTGCTATCTGTTGTCATCCCCTATGCCCCTACAGCATATGGGGGAGGAAACCAGCCTTGATGATATGAGTGTGGCTGAAGCAGACCCTAACTAAGACTTGAGACAAAGAGAACAGGCCCTGCTCCTTGCTGCAGACTGCCTTGGGTGGGCTGCCAGAGGCAGCTCTGGAGGACTCTCCTAGGTGGTGACCATGGAGGAGAGCTGGAGTGCTGATGAGCCCAGCTACCACTCATGCTTAAAACCAGGACTATGAGCTGGCCCACCCCATCATCCACCTCATCTATGAACTGTTGGAGCATGTGAAGGGAATGAGCCTACAGATCTAGAATTGCAGGATCCCTAGGACTACAGCAGGACATCCAAGGGGAGCCGGGGTGAGAGCGCATTATGGATAGTGTAGCAGAAGCCAGAGATCTTGAACCAGACCAACAAAACATGGCAGTGAACATTTGAGGGTGAAGCCGAAGGACTGAAGGGCCAATGGTGTAACTCACAGGACCACACTCAGTTTCCAAGATGAAATCCTAACCCCCTTTTTGTTTGTTTTTGTTTTTGTTTTGTTTGCTTTGCTTTGTTTTATTGGCTTGAATTGTGATATTTCTTTTAAATTTTGGGAGTGAGGTTGCAAGGGTAGAGGGAGGATGGGGAAGGAGATGAGTGGGATCCATATGCACTATGTGAAACCTACAAAAAAAAATCAATAAAAATAGGAAAAAAAGTTCTGCAGATCTTTTTGTCTTTGTGTCATTATCACCTTTGGGTCCACTTTAAACCTTTCTTGAGAAATGCTTCCCATTCTGTCTTACAAAGACATTTGAATTCTTGTAAGTGGTACTTGAGGAGTAAAAGCTAACTCTGGGTCACCATGTTGGGGAATTCTACAGCTCCAGTGTTTGTATACTGAGGCAGAAAGTACTGAAGGGTCTCCATAGACAGGGTCCCTATAAGTGACCTATGGGTAGGGCTAAACACATTTTTAATTTTTTTGTTTTGTTTTTGTTTTTTCCCCTCAAACATAAATTAAGAAGCACAAGAAAATTATTTTAATTTTCTAATACTGCTAAACAATCATTACTATTAATTGAATAATTTCTTACTTAGAATCACTTTGTGATATAAGCTTAGCTAGGAATTTGGGATGTAAAGATGTCAAAGGCACAAGAGAGTTAGACTTTGACTCCATATGAACAAGGTACTGGGAAAATACACATCCAAAGCAGATTGTCAACATGATCAAGCCATCATTACCGTGGACTGCTATATGGAACATACAACATGTGAAAAGCATCTGCTAAAAGTACAGGAGCCCTGTAGAGCTGGCTCAGCAGGAAAGAACATTTATTGTTTTTGCAGAGGACCTGAGTTCAGTTCCCTGTACTTACATGGTGGCTTACAACCATCTTTAACTCTATCTCCAGGAAATCTGATGTCTTCTTCTGATCCTCTGAGCACTAAGCATGCATGTGGTGATATACATACACGCAGGCAAAGTACTCATATCGACATAAATCTACCAGTAAGCTTGTAAGTGAAGGAGAAAGATAAGCTTAGTGAAGTCTGTGCATATTGGAATATCAAACCCTCAATTGTTCAGACTAGATAAGTGTTTGAGGTCATCTACTTTATCCTCTCTACATCAAATTCACACATTTTTTTTAATTAATGTGAAAAAACTGTGCCAAGGGAATTATGTGGCTTGCCTAAGATTGCCAGGCAATGTCAGAATCATAATTACAACCTGGACTATCTCTCCCCAAACCTAGCTTTAAATAATAAACAAAAGAAAGTTTCGTGATCTTTAATTTATCTTGGGAGCCATGTCTTTGCAAACTGCCAAGCTTTAAAAAGCTTCCATTTGTATTCATGGGGAAAAAAAAAGTCAGGGTGTTTGTACAGTCAAGGACAATTTACTCTCCCTTCCTACAAGTCAGTTAATAGACCAAAGAAACTGGCCTTAAGCATTGTGTGGAAAAAAGAAAATGTTAAGATTTCAACCCAGCATGTCAGAGAGATGTAGAAATCTCTGAAGAAGGATCCAGGTGGCTTTCATACACCTGTCAGGGTAATTGAAATCTGTGTAGCTAACCAGAGCTAAAAGGCCTGTTAGAAATCCCATTTCTACTTTCACTCACTTATATCTAATTATGTATCTATAATTATATACATTATGTTATTATACACAATTATGTGCAATGACATGTTATATAAAATATGTAACTATAACATTGGTATATAATTAAAATATGTTTTCTTATTTTTTCCTGGTTAAAAATGCAGTTGTTACCCCCAATTTTTTTGTGTGTTATTTAGTTATGGAAGATTCAATGTCTGAAGAAATCCCACCTACCACAGACTACCCAGGTAGACCTGCCAGAACAATCATGTTTCTGAAGGAATTATCCAACCAGAATCCAAGAAGCCATTTTTTGATTGAGCATCCTGCAGAGAAGATATTTGTTTGACCTCTGTCTGTAGTTTTGAAGTGTTGACTGATTGCACAAAAGATTTCTGATAGGAAAGGTCATTTATTTTTTCTAGTAAAGGGAGTTTTGTACAAATGTGAGAATCAGAGTATGTCCTGAGGATATAACTGTCTCTCATACCATGTCATGGAAAAACTGGAACATTCTGGTATTCAGTGGAATGGTCAGGGGACTTACAGTCTAGTAATGTGTGGTTTGGAATGGAGGTATAACAGGTTACTGTTTATGGCTTCCTCATCATGCCATGTCATTTATATATTTCTGACATTTCTACCTTATTTGATGAAAAGTGAAGCCCCCATGACATATTACTTCAAACAATTTTGCTATAACATATTGCCCCCTAGCACACATATCCACACACAAACAATAGACACAAGCAACAATCAGCAACTATAACCATAGATACACACACACACACACACACACACACACACACACACACTATACAATGTGAAAATTCATCAAGGACATCTATGCTCTGGATAAAATTGTTCTCAAGTGAGTAAGGGGAGCAAAACCAACTTTTTAACTCTCTCTCTGCAAAAGCTATCAACAGGGCCTGAGAAGCTAACCTAGTCAGCAAAGTGCTTGCCACTCAAACACACAGATCTAAGTTCAATCCCCAGCACTCATGTCAAATTCCAAGTGATACCAGCTTCTCATAATACCATTGTTCAGAAAACAGATGGGTAAATCTTTGGGGTTTACCTGCCTGCCTGTCTAACCTAAGCAAAGACTCCAAGGTCACCGTGAGATGCCCTGTTTCATTATAAAAAGGATGCTGCTGCTGTCTTAGGTGGTGCTGGTGATGGTGGTGGTGGAGGTGAATAGTTCCTGAGGAACAGCACTCAGGGTTGACCCCTGACCTTCATACACATGCACACACATATCTGTAAGTTCACACATTTGCACACATAAGTACCTACTCATATGCACAGACACAACCCCACACAGTGAATAAAACAAACCATTTTGGTCCACAGATGAATTCTTTCTCTTGTCTCCTTTCTCTTCATGATACATTAATCTCTGCTTTTCAACAAGACCATCCTATTGAAGTTCATTTAGCATGTTTAAGAGTTACTTCATCCTTTTTAAAAAATATATTTTTTCTAGAGATATCTGTAGTCTTTCAAACCTTCAAACACACTGCAAATGTATGGAATGTTGCTTCTGTACAATTCTATATATCTCCTGACTGTTATAGAATATTATTTTAAGGTGTTTTACTTTTGTTTATGTTGTATTTGTTTAACTTTGTGAAGCTGTGATTCTTTTCCTGTCTAAAACACCTGATGGTCTAATAAAGAACTGAACAGTCAATACCAAGGGAGTTGAAAGGATAAATGGGGCTGCCAGGCAGAGAGAATATATAGGAGGAGAAGTCTGGAAAAAAAGAAAGAAGATCTAGGAGCCAGAAAAGGAGGAGACATCAGGGTCAGCCACCCAGCCACACAACCAACCATGGGGTAAGAAAAAAAGAAAAATTACAGAAACTGGAAAAGGTAAAAGCCCAGAGGCACAAGGTAGATGGGATAATTTAAGTTAAGAAAAGCTGGCAAGAAACAAGCCAAACTAAGGCAGGGCACTTGTAAGTAATAATAAATCTCCCTGAATGATTTTATTGGGAGCTGGGTAACAGCCCTCCCTCTACAAAGAGTAAGGAGAAAAACAACTAATGACCATAAAGACTATGTGAGTCTTTAAAATATCAATTCAGTGTGTGTTCCTGGCAAAAGGGAAAATGCAAACCAAACTTTGGTTCAATGGCACAGGTATCCAAACAACCACCCAAAAGAAGGCTCAGCCCTCGTGTCAGTTACTGGTTGAATAAAACCATTCGCATTTTAATATGGCAGGAAGTTGGGCTAAGATATAAAGAAAGTGACACAGAAGTAGAAAAATCTCCAGTGATGGGGATGTATGAAGAAAAGACAGCAGCATAAAAGATTAAAAACCGACTTACAGGCACAGACATTGTATCTCAGTAAGAGCAGAATACATACATCAACAGAGACACCAGAGGATCCAAAGAGAAATGCTGATATAAACAACAAATCAGAACAGTACAGTACAGTCCTCAGAGCAGATGTGGACCACGTTTCAACACCAGTGTGTAAAGTATTATGTCATCAATGACAACTGCTTTTACGTGGTTTACGCTGTACTTTCTGCCACCTTGTCATGTTCGGGAATAAGGGAGTCTCTTTCAAGAAGATCAAAGATGTCTTATATAGGAACAAGAGCTAATTCTTGAAAGAAAAGGTTTTGATGTGTGGGTTTAGGACAGGTATGTCATCTTTGTACTCAGAAAAACAAAGGAAGAAGAAAAAGACGTGCTTTCAGCTCTTGGCGTTCAAATTTGAATTGCCTTGTTCTTGGTGTGTGTGTGTGTGTACATAAAGATATGGTATATTGTTTTGTATATATATGAATTTAAGTCATATTGTTTGGTTTCATACACATTTTAATATGTCTATCATATATATGTAGCGTATTTCCTGAAGAAACAGTTACTTAAATATATTTTTCTTTTATCTTAATGGTTACATTTTTTAAATGGAATAAATAGGTTAGTAGAATAAAACCAAATATCTATAAGGCTGGAGATATAGCTCAGCAATGAAGCATGCATACTACTCTCTCAGGGAACTTATAATTACTTCCCAGCACCCACATGGGGTAGCTCACAACTGGCTATTATTTCAGTTCAGGAGATATGTCTCCCTTTTTTGACCTCTGTGGGAACCTGTGCTTATGAGCACACACCCATACCTAGATACACACATACATATAACTAAATTTTTAAATCTTAAAACTTTATGAAAAGTATTAATTCCAAAGAGATAAAATAGATGTAGGACTGTGGGTCTTTAAATTTCTTTTTATACATTGAATAGGACTTCATCTAAAATAAATCATAGAGTTTAGGGCTCTGATCAGGAAAATGTGCCACTCACATTCATGGTAGGTATTGGCACTTCCAGCAATAGTCAAGAGAATACACCACAGCCATGCCTACAGGCCAACCTGGACTATATAATTCTCTGAGACCCTCTTTTTGGTGATTCTGAGAAGTAGCAAGTTGACATCTAAAATTAAGAAGCAGAGTTGGCAAGTGGGAAGTGCCATGATCCTTACCGTGCAGGAACCCAGGCAGGACTCAAATTTCCCTTTCCCATAAGGTCTTCTAAAAAACTAGGTTTGGGTCAAGATGAAACACTTTGAATTGATCTGAGAAACAATGCCTGCCTTGCTTCCATCCACCAGCTGTGTAGTCAGTCAGCCAGCCCTGGTGACTGTTTTGTCAGAATAGTGTAAGAGAGGAAGGCATCGCTTTGCCTCAAAGTTTCAGAGTGATCTCAGTCATAGTAGGAGAGGCATGACAGTAGAACTGCTCCATTCATGGCACTGGGAGCTTCCGATGGGATAACTTGTACAACAGCTAGACCAGAGAGCATGGAGTCAAGAAGTTAGAGTATCTTACAATAACTTCTCCATAGTCACCTCATTTCCCCCAGGAAGACTCTATATCCTCAAGGCCCCGCAATCTCTCAAAACAGTGCTACCAGTTGGAGATTCAGTGTCCAAATATGAGCCCATGGAGGACATTTGTCAAACTGTAAGAAGGTATTTCTAAGAATGAAGAACATGGCTGTTGGTAAAACTGCTCTGGTCTCGAGGGAAGAGAATTTCAGTGGGCATGCGTTTCCATGGAAGCATACATTCTTGTTTCAGTGTCATATTCTACCAGTGACTAAATTCACAGACAATGAAAACATGGAAGTAACACTGGCTCTCAGTTGACATTCTCTGTAAGGCACAGGCCTCCCTCTTTATTGACAGAGCCATGAACTGTTCTTCAATTCATCCTGTCCATTTCAATCTTTCCTACCTGTCACTGAGACAACGAATTTTCTTTCCTGTACGCTAAGAGCAAGCTTGCTAACAATCCCACAGTTTGCCTCCTAGAGATGGTAGAGGGTTTTTTTTTTTCAAATGTCCCATGCTGTTCCCAGAGTGTAGGCATTGTGATTTATTGCCTTCTCTGTTTATCAATATTAATGAGAAATGCACATGTTTACTAGATCTGGCACTTACTCAAGCTAAAAAATATTACCAATCATGTCATTATTCATTATCAAGATGAGTGGACCTTGAAGAGGAAAGAGATCTACTCTGATGAATAAGATGCCTTCAGCTATATTCCCATAAGCATAAAGAAAGAGATGGCTCAGTAGTTATGATAAGATACTGTTTTAAGAAATGGAAAATGTAGATGTACTAGGAAGATGACTCAGTGGTTAAGCCTCTTGAGTAGATCAGTTCACAACTCACATGGGGCAGCTTACAACTGCCTGTAACTCCAGTTTCAGACTTTCACTCCTGTGGCTTTTATAGATACGTGCTTCTGTGTTCATACGTGAACACACACACACACACACACACACACATACACACACACACACACGACAAAAATAAAAATTTAAAAATAAAATATTATCCTCCAAGGCACTTAGAACACTCATTTTAATGTGTGTAGTCATTTTAGAACACATTCCTATTAATATTCCACTTTAAAAATATATACTCATGATAATAATTTAATTTATACTACAAGATCCAATGTGTTCCATATGTTGTAGTTTTGTTTCTATTGCTGTGGTATAATCCTCTGACAAAATACAATATATTTTCAGGGGATGAAAGGTTTATTTTAGGTTGCAAACCCAGGTTATAGGCTACTACAACATGGAAGTTACAGGGCAGGATCTGGGGATAACTGAGAACAGTCATAGGGAGTGGCAGAAAAAGAATGAAAGTATGTGGTATGGATAGTGTTCAGCTAAATTTCTTTATTCTTGTGCAGCCTAGATCTCCAAAACAGGGATGCTACCACCTACTTTCAGGCTATGTTATCTCATATTAAATGAGATCATCAAGACAGTACCCCCCTCAAGTTATGTCCACTGGCTAGCCTGATATAGACAATGAGATTTTTTCAGATAACTTCAGGTTGCCCCGAGTAGACAAAACTAATGGCATCAGGCTAGCCACAAGCTCACTAGGTGACTAAAGCTGGCTTTGAACTCTTAATCTTTTCTCTAATGCTGGAATTAGAAAAGTGCACCATTATGCCTGGCTTATTTTGAAGAGCTGGTGAATGAACCAGGACACAATAGGCAAACGCTCTACCAACTGAAGTATATGTCTGTAGCCTATGATATAATTGGATTAGTATGAAACTATTCCTGCTAGGCTGATAGCCTGTAGCTGCATGTCTCTTCTTAACACTTGAATCTGGCTTAGTCTAAAATTGCAAGTGTTAAATACACAATAGACTTCTAAAGTGTTACATGCTTTGCTACATACACGCACAAATAAAAATTTAAAAAGTAAAAAGTCTGCAAAATAGGGCAGTTGGTGCATTCACTTTAATTGTACAAAGCCATTTAAAAACACATCCCTAGTAATCTTAATATTAAAAATTTATATTTAAAAGTATTTAAAACATTGTGTGTACTTATTCCCATAGTTTTACACTGATTACATATTCAGGTGCTAATGCCTGGTTCGTATGTAGAAAAATGCACGAAGAAAGTTAAATGTTACATGGTTCTTTTCTCTACCATGGCTATCAAAACCTTAAACATCTTATAAGTGGTTCATATTATACTTATCTTTCACCAAAAGGATTCAGAATCATGAAATAAATTAATAATATAAGCATAAAATATGACAAGAGTTTCCATTTTTATATTTTCCCCACTGTTCTCTTTTCTTCAGGCCCTGCTAGTCCCCTTGGGGGAGGGGGTGAGAAGGCCCCGAGAGCAATGACTCATGGTGGGGGGGCGAGTTCATTGAAACAAGTAAGTTCAATTTACTGAGCAAGGAGCAAGCCTTTTATACTCTCCTCCCAGCCAGGGTGAGGGCTTTACTTTGCTGGCATCTGCAGCCAGTCCATGTCATCTCACATCAGGACTCTGCCCCTGTTGTCAAGGCCCCCAGAAGATCCTAGGTTGGCTTCTGATGAAGTACCCACTCAAGGGACCCTTGTGGCTATGAAGAAGTGCTATGAACACATGTCTTAAGATACACAGTTATAATGAGTTTGAACTAACTGATGCCAGCCTGGCCCCTAGGCCCTTAGAAGCCTCAAAGGCCTATGCATCCTGCACCTCTCCATAGCCCCAATCACTCTAAGAACTGAAATTTCTTGAAAATGCACATGAATATCTATAATCATAAATTGAATACATGTGAAATAATGAAACAAAAGTTTTACAACTTGACTTCAACATGTGTGTTGATTGAATGGAAATCTTTTCATAAACATTCTCCTTTTAAGGCTTTTAACCCCACAAAGTATGTGATGTCTGTAGCATACTTTCTGGTGAGCATCTTCCTAGAGTCTCCTTAGAATTCCCAGTGTTGCTGCAGACTCTCTCTCCTCTCTCTGTCCCCAATCTCTAAGTCTCACCTCTTATGCTGCAACAGATAACCAGCTGTAGTCTCTCTTCTCCCTGACCACATGTCCTGTGGATCCCACAGAACATCCTCTTCAAACCTCCCTACCTCCAGTTATTGGCTTGCATCCCAGCTCCTAGTTCTAGCAGTCACCTCGTGTTAAACCACAGGCTGTGCCTTCTGGAAAACCAGATGGGCCATCTGCAGGCCTTCACCACTCTCTGTCCCCAGATATAATTCTCTCATCTCATCCCAAATTTGCAGCAGAACACCTGTGGCAACCTTCACTGAGAAACTCCCAGGTCTTTCCTTCTATCCATCCTCCCCTGACTTGTTTCTCTGTCACAGACTCCAGCTCCAGCAGGCATTCCTTTCTAACTCATGGGAGACGCTTCCCAGGTCAACATTTAGGCTGAAGGCAGACCCACACCTCTCCTACTACTCCAGAGATCTAGTCCTCCAAGTCTTATTCCCAGCTCTGTAGAAGGAAATCTGCTATTTTCTCCTTTTCCTCTCTGACTCCATCCCCAAGAGATCACAAAGACCTTCATCCCAGTGTACCAGCCTCTAGCACCAGCAGGCATTTTCTGTGAACACACCAGCTGAGCATGACAGGAAAACAAGTGACAATAGCCATCACACTCTCCAAAAATCAAGAAAAAGACCCACAAATCAAGGAACAAAGCAAACAAAACAAACAAAGATAGCTCTAGAAATAAAAATCAGCACCTAGACATAGAATCATTCCAAACCCAAATACCTAGACTCTGGTGTAAAAACATTGTCACTAATAGCCAGAGTGATATGTCTTCAGTACAGTACAGTTATCTTATCATGACAGGCCCTGAATATTCCAACATAACTCAACCACAAGAAAAAGACCTTAAAATAAACTATATGAAGATGATAGAGGTCTTTCTTGCTTTTTTTATTGTGTTTTGAAAATCAATATCAAACATTATAGAAAAAGTAAAACATTCAGAATAGATAACAAAAAAACCCATACAATAATAAAACTTCTCATTTCTCTAAAATACATGAAACATAAAAAATAAAATGTAAGGCTTCTTAAGCCAGGTTAGGCTCAGCTACAGATAAAGAAAGCACAGTAGGCCCCAGCTAATACTCACGGATGCACTATGGCCACCACAAATTTCTGCTAAGCAACCCTTCTATAGTCAAACCAGAAGTTTTGTTTTGTTTTGTTTTGTTTTGTATATGTGTGTGTTCTAAATCACTTTATTCACCCATCTTATTTCAATGAAAAAAAGAGAATGTTTTTGCTTAAAGTCCACTAATAAGTGAGTACAACCCCTGCTTATCCTTCTGAGTTTGTGAGACCTCGATCAAGAGAAAATAAAGAAATCTCTTTGCAAAATCCTGGAAAACACTAACAAAAAAAATGGAAGGAAATTACTAAATCTTTTAAAGGTATCCAAGAAAACTCAGTAGAAGAAAATGAATAAAATGGTTCAAGACCTGAGCATGGAAATAGAATCAAGAAAGTCAACACAAACTGGTGGGATTTGGAAATGGAAGAATTAGGAATTAGAACAGAAACTACAGAGGCTTGCTTTGACAACAGAAATGCAAGAGAGAGGATAGAATCTCAGATGCTGAGGGTACAATAGAAACAAAAAATGGATACATCAGTCAAAAAATGTTAAACCTAAAAGACTACTACATAAAACATCCAGGAAGCTTGATCCACTATGAAAAGATCAAACCCAAGAATACCATGTATAGAGGAAGGAGAAGAAATTCAGTTCAAAGGCCCAGGTCTTAAAAAAAATCAGAAGAAAATTTCCTAACCTAAAGAGGGAGATGCCTCTAAAAGTACAAGAAGCATACAAAATTCCAAATAGATTGGGCCAGAAAGGAAAGTACCCCTGGCACATAATAATCAAATACTCAATCCACAGAACAAAGGAAGGATATTAAAAGCTGCAATGAAAAAAGAGCAAGTAACACATAAAGGCAGACCTATTAGAATTATATCTGACTTCCAAGTGAAGATTCTCTAATCCAGAAGGGTCCCAGTAAATGTTCTGCAGACTCTAAAAGACCACTGATGCCATCCCAGACTACTATAGCCAGTAAAACTTTCATCACCATGGATAAATAAAAGAAAATATTTTATGATAAAGTCAAATTTAAGTAATATCTACAAATCAAGTCCTACAGAAGTTGCAAGAAGGAAAATTCTGACCTAAGGAGGTTGACTACACTTATAAAAACACAGGAAATAATATCACACCAGGAAAACAAAAGAAGGAAGTGCACACATATACACACAATTATCACCACTACCATAAACAACAATAAAATAATAGGAATCAGCATCACTGGTTATCAATATCTCTCAATATGAATAGTCTGAATTCCCCAGTAAAGGACATAGACTAACATAATGGATGCAAAAAGAGGATTTATTCTTCTGCTGCCTCCAAGAAACACATCTCAACATCAAGGATATACATCACGTCAGGTTAAAGGGTTAGAAAAAGATATTCCAAGCCAGTGGACCAAACAAATAAGCTGGTATACCCATTTTAATATTTAACAAAATAGAGTTCAAACCAAAATTATTCAAAAGAGATAGGAAGGATATCACATACTATCAAAAGGAAACTTTATCAAAGGAAAAATCTACAAAGTTGATATTTCAATTTTTAACATCTATGCCCCAAACACAAAGGCATCAATGCTTGTAAAAGAAATATTCAGTTTAAATCACATATTTACCCTCTGATTTACACACTGCTATTGGGATACTTTAATATCCTGCAAGTGATAGCTCATGTTGATAGAGATGTGGAGCAAGGGAAGTTCTCCACTGCCGGTGGGAGTGCAAACTCATACAGCCACTATGGAAATCTATATGGCAGTCCTTCCAAAAGGTTGAAATTGATCTATCTCAAGACCCAGCTATATCACTAGGCATATACTCAAATAATGCTCCATCCTACCACAATGATACTTGCTCATCCATGCTAATTGTGGCTTTATTCTTAACAGCCAGTAACTGGAAACCTTCTTATCAGAAGAATGGATAAGAAAATGTGATACATTTATGCAATAGAGTTTTACTCAAGTATCCAAAAAAAATGGTATCAAGAAGTTTTTAGGGAAATGGATGGAAGTAGAAAAAAATATCCCAAGTGAAGTAACTGGGACCTAGAAAGACACATATGGTATGTGCTCACTTATAAGTGGATATTAACTGTTAAGTAAATGATAACCAAGCTACAATCAATAGACCCAGAGATTAGATCAAAAGGAGAGATCTAGGGGAAACACACAGAATTTCCTGGAAAGGGAAATAGAATGAATGTTACAGGACGTCTAGGGGCAGGTGGGGATGAGAAATGGGGAATCAGGTTAGGAGAGATGGGGTGGAGGGATAGATTGCATAGAAAGACAGCTGAAATTGGGGGCATTTGAAGTATATATGTAAACCTAGTATTATGGAAACTTCCTGAAATTTTTGAAGGTGATCCCAAGCCATCTTTTATAGCTAGGTAAGACTTCCAATGGGGGGAAAGCTGGTTGCATTCAGTTGAGTTGTTGACCAAAGAGGTCCCATATAAATCCCCAAACTACCCAGACTGATGCTAAGACAAACAATCACTCTCTTCAAACTGATAGTGGGGCCCCACTGCCAAGAACAACACCCACATAATTCATTTAATATGAAGTTCAGCAAGTGCCTACATGAAGTCTTCACCTCTACATTCTAGTTTGTTAGATATGGAAAGGTACTCTTCAGGCTGCTAAAAGAGGAAAGTGGATAGATACCAACCCAGACACAATGTCTTTCACTTACAATCTGTCCTTCCTGACAAATATGCTTGGGCACTGGTGGTACAAAACTTGAGAGAATAGCCAACCAATATCTGATTTGACTTAAGGCTTACTCCATGATAAGGAACCTATACCTGACACTGTGTGGGTAACCAAGAACCAGAGATTAGATAGCCCAGAGACCTAGAGTAAAAGTGAATATCACACTGATCTAAAAACAGTAAGATTATTCCTAATGTTATCCTCATATTATCCTCTGGCAGCTGATAGGAATACCTAAACATGTGAAGAGAGAGCCTTAATGGGAGGTATCCATTAAATCCTTCCCCACAGAGCTCACGGAATTCTGAAGGAGGAGGAGGAGGAGGAGGAGGAGGAGGAGGAAGAGGAGGAAGAAACGAAGCATTTAAAAGAAAGAGAGAATGACACACACCAGAAATACTCAGCCCTCTGAATCAATTAAGCTAGGTGCACATGATTGAAACAGCAAGCACAGGCCTACATGTGTCTGCACCAGGTCTTTGTGTATGTTATAACTCTTAGCTTAGTATTTTTATGGGGCTCCTGACTATGAAAATAAGAGTATCTTTGACTCTTGTCTGCTCTTGGGACTGTTTTTCTTCTGTTGAGTTGCTGTGTCCAACTTCAATATGAAAGTTTTTGTTTTATCTTTTTTTTTTTTTTTTGCTACATTTGACTCTTATCTCTTAGAAGCCTGTCCTTTACAAATGAGAGATAGAAATGGAATGGATGCAGAGGGGAGGAGAAGTGGGGGATTGACAAGAATAGAGAGGAGGAAACTCTAATCAGGATATATTGTATGAGAAAATAATCTATTTTCAATAATAAAAGAGCCCTGTTTCTGACTTTGGAAAGACTAAGCAGTCTGGTCCAGGTCATCTTCCTTCACTGCAGTCCCCACAGATCCATTTCCTTCATTACATCCACTTCCAGAACATCCACTCCCTACAATCCAGATGCCTACATTGAGGATAAAGACTCAGGTCTCTGGTGTCTGAGGAAAAGCCCCTGTACCTCTGTATCTAAATCTCTTCTTTCAGTGTCCTTCTGGTAACAGTGCTCACACAACGTTGTGGTAGAAGCCACTGTGTATCCAAATGGCCAAGTATGCTCAACTATTATATCAGCTAATCATAAAGATGTCTCTTGGTAGTGAGAGTTTGTATTTTATTCCTTAACACCAGTATTCAAGAGAGGCTTTGGGTTCATGTGGAAACAAGGGTGAGGTACACTGACATTCTCCACAAGGATTCTTTGTAGTCTTCTTAAGCTTGGCAAAGCTCTTCTTCTCATGCAACACTTAGCTGTATCCCCACCCCTCAAGAGGGAGCTTGGAAGATATCCCTTTGAGGAATGAAGTACAGTTTTAACAAATGGCCAGGAGTATTCAACATAATAAATTGTTTCACTGTGAGCCTCACAGGTGAACAACCCCATGATGATGACGCTGCAACAGTTACTTTTCTCAAGGACTAATTATCAGAGATGCTCTTGCTGTTCAATTCTGATTTGAAGACAATTGAGTCATTGGCAATTCCAAGGTGATGCTTCAGTTGTCCTGCCATCAGGGTTTCCTTAAAGAGATACTGTCTCATGAACATGCTGCACTGTTCTGAGCTTGTTATCTTCTGGTTTAAGAACATTTCCTCTTTGCCCTATGGCAGTAGCTGAGACTCAAGCTGATGCCTTGTCTCACATTGTCTAATTAAATGCAGGTTTTCTCTTAGATTAAGCATATTATAGTGTTTGCTTTGGTCCCCAAGGCAAATATTCAAGGACATTAAGTAATAAAACTTAATATAGGAACAATTAAAATATGGAATATAATTTATGGAATATTAGAAACCGAGTTGAATGTTTATTATCACAAACGTTAATAAAAAGTTAATTGTGCCCTTTAGCAATTAATTTATGTGCAATTATCTCAAAGTGTTACTGGGCCTTCTGAACTAATTATAATTATATTGAGGTATTAAAAAGGAAACTCCCAAGTGTCTACAAAATAGCTTCATAAAAATCCATGTGCTTACTTTGACATAGATGCTTTAAGAATGTAAGTAATATTCAATGAGTTAAGACTACACTCCAATTACCCTATATGAGTTGATCATTTAAAACGAGAGTGCTTTAAAGAGATTTAGAAGCATTACAGAGCATTCAAAACAATTATTGTCTACTGTACCCTTTACTTAATCACAGACTCGGTCTTGTATGCTACAGTTCCCACCTTTTATATCATGTGTTAAATTCATGACTGGAATAATCTAAAAGGCAGTGTGAGCATAGTTCTGGTTTTTCTTGGTTGTCTTAAACTTAACAGTGAAATAATGAAGTTAACTTTTAATTGGCTTAAAATTATTACTACTGTTGTTATTATTTCTTTAATGTGTGTGTGTGTGTTGGGTAAGTGATGGAAGATGTGTGGATGCCTATTTTTTTGTGTTCATGTATGCACCCTAGTACACATGTGGCAGTCACAGATCAACTTCAAGGCCCGGTTCTTTCCTTCTACCAGTTCTGGGGTAAAAGTTGGGCTGTCAGACCTGTCAGTAATTGACTTTGTCCAATGACTCTCTTTAGAAGCTTTCAATTGTTGTTTTGTTTTTTTTTGTTTTTTTTTTACAGTAACCATTGTAATATTTCTTATTAGTGGCAGAGATTTTATATGTATAATCTATCTATCTATCTATATACATCTCTTATAAATCTCAGATTTTAATGAGCTTAGTTTCAAATACCATTGATAAATTTGTGATCTGAGAATGTGTTGATAATGATCACTTATTTTATTATTTCTATCCTTTTATTCCTCCCTCTCCACCTCTATCACCTATCATCTCTCTGCTCCCATCCCAGCAAATCCATACCACTTTACATACATTTTGTTTTCTCTACATCATTTGGCCATTTAGTAGCAGACATGGTCCCATTTACTTTCTCAAACTTTCATTTATATTTCCTATGCACAAATGTAGTGTTTGAAATAAGCAGAGATTTACTACCCATGTGCATTGATGTTCAAGCCTCAGCCTATAATCAAATCTCACTGAATGCACCCAAAGTATCTATGGCTACTTTGGTTCTCAGGCTAGAATCTAATTTGGGCTCACACATCCCAGGTAGCTGTCATATCTATTTGTCATGCTTTAGACTGCAACCATTGCTTGACTGTTTTGTTTTCTCTGAGTTTGATAGCTTGGAAGCATGCAGGTCACTTATTTGACCATGCTTGTTGCTTCTTGTGTTTAAACTCACATTCTGTATTCTGAGAAAGAGCATCACAGGACTGATTCTGTTTTTGCCATTGAGGCCCATGAGAAAAGAATAATGTCACTTCATTGCATCACTGGTGATCTTTACTCAGACCACTGGTCGAGGTGGCATTTGTCCAGTATCACCTTGACATTCCTGTTTTCCTCTCTGCCACTCATGAGAATCACATGTTGAGGCTGTGACTGTGGCAATGTCCAGTTCATCAAGTTTCTTCAACAAAATTGCCTGTGCTTATTTAAAATTACTTCCATTTGTTGCAAGAACACTTTTCTTTGATGATGAGTGAGATGTATATTTATGTGTGACTTCATTACAGGAAGTCAAATCAAATTCTGATCAAAATCCAGAGAACAAATAACCATGTAGTGCCTGGCTCCGAGTGATATGCCTATAATGTACTTAAGACCCAAAGATCATAGAGGAAGTGAGGGATTCTAGGAGACAAAAGAAAAAGAAGATTACTGTGAGATTTTTGTCTTATAAAAATGTCAGAGAAGCTATAACCATAAAGTCTCATTAGCATGGATGTTTAAACAAGATCAGAAAAAGGCTAAAAACCATTAGAAATGCCAGCATGAAGGGGGAAAAATCTCATGGGGACTTCTCCCCACAAAGAATTACAGACAATGAAGAAATGTTGAAAGTATGAGAAGTAGCCTTCCCCAGGGCATAGCCCCCCAAATTGCCTATTCAATATCAAGTGTTCATCCCTAAAATTTATGTGTGTGTGTGTGTGTGTGTGTGTGTGTGTAACTTTACGTGGACTGAGAAAGTTATGTGTGTGCTCATATAGTCTTAAATGTATAAATTACATATATATTACATGTAATATATTTGTGTATGTATAAACAGAAAAATAGAAGCTATGAACTTGATATTTGATAGAGAACAAGGAATGTGCATAGGAAGGGGTTAAAGGTAGAAAAACAGGAAAAATGACGAGATTATATTTTAATTCTAAAATGTAGAGAATACTTTAGAAAAAGAGCTGAGAACTAATAAAATTATTCATAAATAAATAGATAATGAATATAGCTTGTAGCCCTACTGAGTAATTTATGGTACTATATCTTATCTCATTGCACAATACTCAAGGTCATGGTATTCAAGCAAGCATACCAAATACATTTGCAGGTATTGCCTGCAAACGTAAGTCCTCTTCTGACACACTTTGGAATTTAGATAAAACAGACTTTGAAATACTATTTCATTTTTAATTTTCATATGAAGATTGAGAATAATGGACAGATAAAAGCAACCATTCCCCCACATACATCCCATCATCTTAAGCTGAGAAGTCTGAGAGAAAAAACATGCAAAGCCCTTCAGTGAAAAGCCTTGTATCTCAATACATGTGTATGGTAGTCACTGGTCAAAACACAGGAGTTAGAGTAAATTTATATAATTAAAACAATCAAAAATAGATTTACTTTCTGCTATATAATTTATATGTTTAAATGAAATGTTAAAATACATTTTATCTCTGTATATTCTGTTTATGAAATACTTCCAGCATTTAAAGAGATACAGTTTCCAGCTACTTTTTGAACACAGGGAAAATGAAAAATCTATTTCATCCACTTTTGATTTTTATAGGTGTAAAACATACTGAATTTAAAAAAATCTAAATAAATTTCTTGTGATAAGAGATTATAAGAAGTTAAATTCCATTTCTTCCTTTCTATCTGGTATTTATGGTGTGTCTTGACCTTGTTTCCTAAAGGCATCCTACCTTATCACAATGTGAAATTAAGAAAAATACACAGGGCTGAATTTATGGTGATGGTAAAGTATTCTTTCAAGTACATATTTTAAATGCCTTGTGTCCTTGCCTCTCTGTAGGGAGAAAGGGGCACAGGTGAGACAATTGTGACAGATTTTTAATGCCATTATTAATTATATTGTTTTTGCTCTCCACAGTATATTGTCTGACTCTGTGGGAAATAGACTCTTGACTTTCAGTGGAAGCCTGTATCTCCTGCACCCATCAAATACAATCTTAATAAAGCTACCCAGATAGACAGAGGCCACCACCCTTTCTAATGTTATCTTCACTTCAGGAAAGTCTCTAATGTAATCTTGATTATTTTAAAAATGATCCATGGGCTTACGTGCAAGAATTCTCTCATAGCTGAACAGTCTGGAGTCTTCCCATTTCTCCACAGTACGCATTTTCTCTATGGAATTGAGCCAGGAGGTCCATTTAAAACCAATCTTTTATTAGAAGCAACGTGACTGCCATCATCTGCCTCACACCCAATTCACTGGAAGATTGAAAGGCCAGCAGGAGGGTCTGGATGAAGTTTATATGTGTCCTGCTTCTCCAGCTAAATGAGATGTTTTTAAATGACTGAGCACTGTACCAATAACAATTTATCATCTAGTGTCAAAACAGTCATACATAATTTTTATTCTGAAGTTGAGCCTTAGATTTACTTATATGTTTTTATTTCCCTTTTAGCATCATTGCCTTAATGTTTTAAGCTCTATAGTTATTCTAATAGATCTTCAAATACCATTTCTAAATCCATCAATAACAGTGCTATCCTATTCTCCAAACAAAATTATTAGTCAATGCCTGTACATTAATCATTCAAAAACAATAAAAATAAAATTGGGGATAGAACACTAGTTGCTTCAAAGTATAAAGCCATCAAACTCTTCTGAGCGATTTATCATTAGGATTTACAATTATTTTTCCTGAGGAAATTGAGCTCTGTTAGAACCAAGGAGAAGATCACCTTCTTGAGTCCTATAACCATGAAAATGGATTATTATGAACAATACTTAGAGATGGACACAAAAGTGAGCATCTGTAATCAATGCTCCTACTGTCAGAGACAAGAGACTCTGGAAGGTAGTAGGCTCAGCTTGCTTGGCACACAGCTACACATGACAAAACAGTGTCACAAGCAAGGTGGAAGATAAAGACTGACACCTGTACATGCCCGTACTCACACATACACACACACACACACACACACACACACACACACATACACACACACATGCACACACGCACACAAACACAAACCCATGCACACACATACACAAGCACACAAGTGTATGTACACATACAGACAAACACAGATTTTTAAAAGTTCTATGAACATGGACAATATATGCTTAAAATGGCTCCTCCTTTTGAATCTTTTCATTTGTGAGACAAAGCATATATACATGATAAATACAATTACCAAAAATTTAATTAAACTTCAGTTAAAAATATACTAAGAACATGCCATGTCACTATAAATTAATCAGGTACAGAGTATAAATATTTTAATATACATCTGTAAGAAATACACAATGCTATTATATTTACCACTATCATATAAATAATAATTTATGTGATAGAAAATCATCATCACCAAACCAACCATAGGTTTGAAGGGTGAGTAATCATGACTTACTTGAATCATTTGTTTAAATTGGGCAAATTGGCTTAGGAATGCTAAGAATCTGAGATCAGTTACTATGTCTTCATCTTTCTCTACATCACTGGGCTCTGCTCCTATATTCTTGCCTTCATTTGAGGTGGTTTCTTCATGGTATCTCTAGGAGACTCTGGACCCAGGAATCCATGACGACCTTATGTGTATTCTGGTTGACTTTGTTTGGTCACGTATTTACTGAGGAAACTATTAAATGTAAACTGGATGGTGAATGTCCTAGTTTCTTTCATTGTCAACTTGATACACCCAGAGTCATCTGAGAAATATCTGAGGGATTAACCAGATAATGCTAGTCTGTGGGTTTTCTATGAGAAAATGGTCTTGATTGTTAATTGATGTAGGAGGCCCAGCCCATCCTGGGTGGCACTGTTCCTTAGCAGGTGCACTTGGTTATTTCAGAAAGGCACCTAAGAATGAGACTAAAAGCAAGCCAGAGTAAACAATACTCCTGTGGTTTTCGCTCAAAGTCCTGCTTGACTACATTCATTGTTGTACTGTGACGTGGAAGTATAAGCCAAATAAATCCTTTCCACCTCTAAACTCCTCTTTGTGAGGGCATTTTATCACAGTAACTTAAAAGAGACCAGAAAAAGAGAAAACATAATGTATTGGACTCAGATTAGAAGCCATCCTTTTGAAACAAGACAGGAGAGGCACTGTAATTTACAATCCCATGTTCATATGGGCTAAAGAATGGGCATTTGACAGAGGGACAAATAGAAAACAATACCATGCCCATTATAGCGTACCTGTGGCCTTTATAGAAAGCTGTGTAAAAATGATAATATTGTTTGCCACTCTGATTATAAGCAATGTATTTAGAGAATCTGCCTCTTGCTAGAGAAACTTGGGTGAGGCTCAACCTTGCAATTGTAGCAGATTATTCTGAATCAGTGCAGTGGTGCTCTTAGAATTTCATCCTCTGCTCAGCATCTCAGTCTCTGTCCTTCCTGAAGCAGTGCTGCTCATCTGGATATCTACTTTCTTTCTTCTGAGTCCCATTTTGGGAGTACATGAGTATGAAAACAAGTTTTCCTTATCATCACTGACACACCCCACTATAGATTCTTTTTAAATCATCCTTCCCAGGAGTTAAGAAAATAAAAATGATAGTTGAAAGTCAACACATCCATTTTTTGAATTTCTTTCTATTTTTAAATATTTATGAATGAGTCTCTCAATCCAGCAAGACTAAATTCAGCCTTCCTGATTGGCTTATTTCATGCAATATAGACACCCCCTCCCTGGCTATACCCATGTCAGCAGTAAGAAAGTTTCCTTAAAATTAGAACCAAGGGGATGGATTGTGTTAGCTGGCAGAGAGCAATTGTGAAGGACTGACTCCTGGACAAGACATGGCTATTGCACACACCATCTCACAGCAACTGTCATTACCTGCACAAGGTCTGCACAAGATCAAGCCATTCAAAATTTAACAATTATTTCATCATTGGTTGAGGAGCTATTAATAACGGATGGTTGCTGAAGAAGTGAGAGTCAATGTTCTTTAGGGATATGCCAGCCTAAAAGTCATCTATGACCCAGTAGATGGCCCCACAACTATGTGCATATGGACATCATTAATTAGACTAAGGGAATTGTCAATAAGAAAAAATGAAAATACAAACTTGGAAAGGAGAAAAGATCAGGATTCTAGGGATAGTTGGAGGGAGATAATGATGATGGATGCATTCAAAATATATCGTATAAATATATGAATGTTTCCAAAAATAAATTTAAAGTATTATCTAGAAGACAAAAAGAAGATAGAAAGGAAACTAAGACAGGAACTAGAAGGGAGAAGATGGCAGGGGTAAGAAAGAGAGAGGTGGGAATGAATAAAAGAAAGTGTCTCTGAACAGACAGTGTTTTGTTATTTGCTTATCACCCAGGTAGACAGTGTTTTCTGTGGTCTTAACCCAATTTTCTCATACTGACTAGAATCTGTACCATGTTTTCTCTACCCTATCATGGCTGGAAATTGGCTAGATTTCGGAAGGGATACTAGAGAGCCTTTGTTTGCAATCTTTCTCTGTACCATCTGTTCACAAAATAGATTACATTTGCCTCCAGTTAAAAGCAGACTGTCTCTGCCCAACGTGAGAGAGTAGTTTCAGTACTTTGTCTCACGGCTGCACATTCCTTTCATATCCCGCAAAGACATTCACAGCATCTGCAGTGAGAATCTGGGTCTCTTTCCTGGTTCTTTTTCTCTTATCTAGTAACTTTCTACCAGAAACTTGCAAGGATGTCTCTTTTTTTCCCTGGGTTGTTCTCCTATAACTTTTTTCCTAACAAGTTTTCTTTTCATTCATCTCTTCTTAGAACAAACACAAAAGAAGAAGGAGAAGGGAAAGGAAAAGGAGGAACAAGTAGAAGAAGAAGAAGAGGCAAAAGATGAAAAATAAGGAGGAGGAAGAGGAGGAGGAGGAG